>CAIGRS010204273.1:0-11284 GCA_903798395.1 Fraxinus floribunda | reverse complement strand
GATTATAGTGATTATACGCTTCTACTTAGGTATCTGTTTGTGACCTTACATCTGATGATTAGATGGAACATGTATGGTATGTATTTCGGGTCCGAAATACGAGGTAAGGCCTATGATACCAATTTTATTAGTTACCTTGATTATGCAAGTATAAACTGTATGTTTTGGTTGCTTGCAGATTTATTAGATATCAAGATGGAGATTTTTTAGGTTTTCATACTCAATAAATTTCGAGCTATGATGTAAAATCGATGTTGGATAAGTATTGTATCGACACCTAAGATTGATGACCCGGCCTTAAAACTTTTTGGGGCCATTGGAAGCAGTCTAATTAATTAGAGATGCTCATGGCCTGATTTCTCACTTAATGGATGGCTCGTGTTGGCCCACTCTATGTTCTCTTGTTGGGCCGTTAGAGTTGCTCATGGCCCGGTTCCTACTTAGTGGATGGCTTATTTGGCCTACCTATGGTCTTCTTGTTGGGTTGGCCTATTACTATACCCTAAATGATCCTATATATTTTGCTCCTTCATGGCTTTGTTATTTAAGTGTGTTTTGCCCCTTTGTTTAAAAGAGAGACGCGACTGCTTCCTTTTTTGTGTTTTATGTTTCCGCCAGTAGTTTGTCTCGTTCATCTTCTCATTGTTCTTTGGCCTTTGTGGCTCCATCTTTGGGGTTGCAAAACACCTTCCCTTTGTGTCCTAAGTGGGTAAAATTGACAGCAGCCGAATAGAGGAATAGTTTGAAGGTTTTAGGTCGATCGATTTAGTGTTGATTTGGTTAACTTGGTAATTGGAGTCCATTATTCAACATCAACAATCTCAAGTAGAACACCCCACCCCACCCCACCCCACCTCACCTCACCTCACCTCACCTCAACCTAAATCATTCTTGAGCTGTAAAGGAGCAAAGAAAATAAAAAATTAATGGTAGAGAACACGGAAGAAGATGCTAAGCTTGGAGCCAATGAGTTCATATCGCAATGGGGAGGACTAGGAGATAGATAGATAATTGTTAGATTCATTATCGAATCCAAACCCATCTATGAGAACCCAAAAAACTATGAAAATCCATGAACAAAATGTAAATAGTGAGAATCTCCCATTTGCTTTCTCTAATTCAATTATTGTATCAATTCATCATTGTCTTGTATATCAATATCTTCAATATTGATGTCTTGCCCGTCAATGTCTTCAAGATTGATATCTTTTACGTCAATGTATTCAAGAAAACTCAGTGGGACAAAACTTGATGACTGTAGTAACATGATAATTCAAAAAATAGCTCTTGTTGATCTCTTCGGGAGTCTCATACATATAAAAACATTATTTTGAAGGGTAAATGTCTTGTATGTTATGAATATTCATTATACAAAGAACATGTCTTGTTAAAACCTTATTGGGAAAAATCTTAATAAAGGAAAAATAGTATATTTATTCTTTTGAGTATGCCACAAAGTTGTCTCATTAAAAATCTTACCAAGAAAATTCAATGGGACAAAATCGTGGTCAAGAAAAAAAGAGTAGCGAATTTACTCACCCTTATGATAATACCACTTGAATTATGCTTCAAGCATATATTAAATCATTCAAATACAATAATAAAATTATATAAGATAAATTGTCTACAATCACATTTATTATGTGCATATCAAATTTTAGCAAGGTAAAGATTTGTGATTATATCCGCCACGTGATAATTTATCTATTTATCCAATTCTTTGCGAAATTCATTATATAACGAGTCGTACATTTCATATTACGACTTTACTTTTATTTTTTTCATTTTCATTTCGCATAATTATACATCTTTGTTCAGACTGTAGATCTAAAAGTCTTAGGTTTCTCTTGTAAGTCTATTTTTACTATGATCACGTCCAAAAAATTTAGATTTCTCCAGTCAAGTTTAATTTTACTAGGATCACGTTAAGAAACTTTAGGTTTCTCTAGTAAATTCAATTTTAGTATGAATGCGTCATTTTATTTGACCAATCATTACCTTGAACGATATGCTTCAACGAATTTATTTTGATTTCTCGCTATTCCTAATATGATGCGGTCCATCATGTACAAAAGTATTGTTGACGACCTTTTCTTTCTTTTTCAATTCTATTTCTTTTTCCATAACGACATAACTTCCTGAAATATCTCAAAACTTCTTGAAATATCTCAACTTTCAACATATCAGGTAGGGGTGTCAAAGAACCGAGTGAAAGCTCGGCCAAAACATTTAGGCTCGACCCGAACTTTTGGCTCGGGCCTTAGCAAGGTGAGGCAAGCCGAGCCGGCCCTATTTTTTCTTTAAAAATTTGTGGTAAATCTAAAATATGTGCAATTTATACGTATTATAAATAATAACTAAATATTAACATATAAAAAAATTACAACTATAAGCCTTTTTTTTAGCTTCACGGGCCGGCCCTGGCTCGAGCGGACGCCCCAAAATGGGGCTCAGCTCGGGCTTTTTTCGGCTAGAGCCCGAGCCGATGAGCCATATTGACATGGCTAATATCAGGTACCTGAACTTCTTTTAGAGTTTTATAATTTATTATGTCAAAATACTCATTAAGAGTATATGTCTCCTTAATACAATCATCTTTGCTAATTGCTCCATTTTTGTTTGAAGATTTTATATTAGATTCGAATATTATTACGCTTTAGGCGTATCGTAAATTTATTAAATATAATATTAGCTAATTGTCTTTCAAGACGTTAATTCGTGTTGGAGCATTTAAAATTGGTGTAAAATATTGTTGATCTCTTTGCTTAGTTAAAGCATCCAAATAAATTATCTTTCGAAATTTTGGTTCGAATTATCTTTTACGAGGATTTAAATAATAATATATCTGTACATTATTTTTCAACTTCTTAATTCTCCCTAATGCCTAGAGAATTGTCCAATCAAAATTGATAATCAGCAAATTGTGTTACTAAATATCACCCATTTGAGCTAGGTTCAAACTACATATTTTTTTCTCAGCATTCTTTACTTTTCATCTCAATGCAATGTGTTGGATTAATTGTGCATATATTGCACTATAAAATAATTAAATGAAGAAACATTCCCAAAATATAAATGAAAAGTACTTTGTCATCAATTTAATTAATTGGAAGCGTTTAACATGCAATATTATTAAATTATTTATCGACGTCCCAACTAAAACTTATTAAAATCCTGAGATTTATGTCTACTAGAATTAAGAAGACACATCTTAATTATATAATTTAAAAATTATGCTCATAATTTGAATAGTAATTTTGTAAACTTCATATTGCGAACACTATGCAATCATCTACTATATGTATCAAATCTATTAGGTATAAATAACAATTAAATAATCAATGTGGAGGATGATGGGGCCCCATTCATCATCATGATTAATTTTCAAAAATATAGAGAATTCAATCCCTATTTTAGCTAGTGATGATCAATTTTTGATAGAGGACAAATAATATATATGAATTTATTTTATTGAAAAATCTTCAGGTGCTTCATTGAATGTTCATTTGATTTTTAACTTTGCATCATTATTGATCCAGTGATGGTCGACCTGGTCATGTCAAATAATAAAATTAAATTGAACTTTCAGTTCAATATAAGATATAATTTAGTATTTAATTTCGAAAAATATGGTTAAACATTATATAATCATATATAATAACCAATCAATTAGACAGACTAATCAATGTCAATATGACATGAGTGATATGTTTTCCTTCAGAGATGAACACTAATTCAAAATGATATTTTTAGAAATATGTGTTATTTCGAGAGCACGTTGTATTTTACTACTACTTATTCAAGAGCAATATGTCAATATTATTTTGGAATGTTGAAAATTATAATGCATGCTCTTCAAGAACAATCAAATATTATTAAAATAAATTATACAAGGATTTACTCTTCAATATTTAACTATGATCTTTGGGAGCAAGTAAAATCGAATCAGAATATTTGTCAATAATAGTGTGCTACTTCATGAACATCAATCAATTATTATTTAGAAATATTAACTCTACAATAGTATTTTATCTAGCATATATAAATAGTTATAGAGTTTTCCTTCTTCGAAAGCATTGATAAATTATTATTATTATTATAAGAAATTTATTTTTATAAAGATCTTATCTCCATGAGTAATAAATATAATATTCTTCTGAAATATTAATTATAATATTGTGTTACTTCGAGAACAACAATAAAATATTCTTTGAGAATATTTATAGATCTTATGAAATTGCAAATGAGATCAATATTATTGTATCTCAAATTTAAAATCATGCTCTACTGTAAAAAAAAATTAACGAATACAAGCAACTCCAATAAACTCTCTATTTTTAAAGAGTATATTTTATCATTTAAAAAACATATATAAATTTAGAGAGTTAAAATTTTGAAGTACTCTAACAAACTCTTTATATTTAATACTTAATTTTATTATTCCCAAAAAATATTTATTATTTTTCTTTATCTTTTAATTTAACTAGCTTTTCTTTAGATTATTTTATTATTTTCTTACATTAAAAATTAAACTTTTTGAATATATTTAATTATAGAGAGTGTTTGGCTTTCCAAATTTGGAGAGTCAAATCCACTTTCTAAATAAAAATGTTAATTTAAAGATTCTATTGAATCATGATTTTAAATGTTGACTCTTTAAAATGAAGAGAATTTCATATTTAAAGAGTCTCTTGTAGATGCTAAGATTTAATTAAAATCATATAATATTAATCCAAGTAAAGACATGCACACTAAAATCAAAGTCGTAATTGCATTGAATATTATCGAATAACAAATAGCTAATTAAGATTAGTGAATAATTAACATGTAATTATAATAAATAATTACGCATAATTACTTTGCATACAACAACTAGAATAGAAAGATGACTCTGTAATGATATCACAACAATTAGGCAAGATTTAGAATTTGGCACAAAATGAAAATTTGGTAGCAGAATGAAATGCACGGCAATTGGAATTTTTTTTTGCTTATTGATAGGAAATTTAAGGCCTGAACTATCTAGAGTGCCACCAAAGAATTAATACAAAAGTCAAAAAACAATTAATTTCTCTTTGAAGTTGGAACTCACGCAATTGTTTGAGGTATTCACAAGTAATGGTGGCTGCTCATCTTAAAACCGACACAAAAGTATGAAGTAATGATTGTTGCTAAATTGTGAAAAAGACTGCAAAATTGTGAAAAAAGCATTATTTTTTGGAATCGTGCTGCATATGAAACAAAAGGATGGGAATCGGCATAAACAAATTTATTTCGGTATAACGTGTATAAAAAAAGGTTCATGTCACCAAATTAATTTCGGTATACGTGATAAATGATTATACTTATAAAAATCATTATCTTTTAACTAATTCAATTGTGCTGATAACGTATTATAAACTAAAGAAAAAAGAAAGAAAACCAGATAAATCAATAAAATGTATGTATTATAATGAAAACCGAAGTCCCATATATAGAGAGAAGGATTAGTGATGCAATGATAATAATTTTTAAAATTGCAGGGATACAATTATCATTTACCAATAAACTTATCATTTACAACAATAAATAATTTATAATTATTTGAACATTCTTTACTGTATAACTATTCCTTTATTTCTTATTATTATAAATTTCGAGATTGTATTTCATATGATTTCATTTTCATTTTCAAAATTACTATAGAGAATATATTATTTTAAAAAACATTTATAATCTTACATATTGTTATGAAAGTAATTCCTATTTTGTTTTTCAAAATACATTTTTTTTTTCTCTTTTTTACAACTACACATTTTCAATAAAATAATATTACACACAACCCAAAACTTTTTCTTCATTTTTAACCACACATTCTCTATCAATTTACTATTCCAAAATACATTATATATAACTTTTTTATACTACTAAAAGTAGGGGTTCACTAATGAAAAAATCCATCAGTGAAGCCTATTTTTCTGTCGAAAATGATCAATTTTGATGGATGGATGGATGGTTGTATGAAGGGATAAAATCCCACATCGAATAAAGATGAAAATATAAATCAATTTATAAGAGTTTTAGTTACTTCTCTTAATAAGATTGATCTTTTAAGATAAACTTAACATGGTATCAGAGCCCATTAAACTCCAACGAGCAATTCGATCCAATTAAGACTCAAAAAAATTGAGCACACGGATTTCAAGATTGATATGCTCAACCAACCACCATCTTACGGTGACACGTTAAGGGATAAAAACTCACATCAAATAAAAATTAAAATATAAACCAATTTATAAGAATTTGTACTACTTCTCTTAATAAGGTGACCTCTAGATGGAACCCCAAAATTTAACAGATTGTTGAAATTGATAAATTATCTTAGGAAAATAAAAGATGTTGGGATTTTCGACACAGAATAAAATCCATCGAGAATTGCAGAGGCAAAAAGAGCCATCGATAATTTTAAGTACTTCAGATATTCAGACGGACTTGTCCAACCCTTCACAGTGCCTTCCGGATTGACGAGCTTAGCAATTTTGCAATGTTGGTAGAGGGAAGGATGGATTGAACCCTAACCTCAAATTGAAAGCCTGGCAACGCATTTAATTGAGACAAATGAAGACTTGTTACTATATGTGGTCATAGTATGTAAAGCCCGTCAGAATTGACCTTTTCGATTATTTTTCGATCATAAATCTATTGGTAAAAACGACGTATTTTAGTTAGTGGAAAAAATCATGTCGGTGTTGCCCAGTTTTTTAATAGTGTTAGCAAAAGCTAACATGCTAATATTGATATTTACAAATCAAAATTTACCAAGCTACACGTATTGTCAATCGCTTTTGTTTAACCTTTGTGCTAAAAAAATGAACACTAAGCCCTATTTCGTTCTACTAGAAAATTAGATTAAAATTTAAGTTAATCAATAAATAAATAATTTTAACCCAATGTTTTATTAAATTCACAACTTTTCAATGACATATTTCATCAACTTTTATTAAAACTTACTAGGTTAATGCCCTGAGTACAGGGCTTCTCTTATCGAGGCCTTACAGGCCACTCACATGTCTGTGTGTGGCCGGGCAGGACCTGTAAAAAACAGGTCCTGTACTTCAATCACGGCTCAACTTACTAAGAAGCTGATTTTTATCTAAACTAACGGGAGCTAAGTTGTTGCGCTAGCTCGCTAGCATTAGTGCACTACAATTTTTTAGCTTCTTGTAGGTCCTTTCATTCACCGTGCCTGATACAACTTAAAAGAGTACCTAGGAATGTATTAATGATTTATTTTTGAAAGGGCTTTATTTTGATCATAGCATTTAGACAGCTAATAGCTAAGCCACTAATCACATCGTTAATAATAAGATTTAACTTTTTTTATATAGTCGATTATTTATTTAGCACAATAAAAGTTATTTCTTTTAAAATCACAACACCTTGAACCTAATTCTAGCTTTAATATAAGGAAAGTAAGATATCTTAACTTATCCAACTTAATCATCTAGATAAAATCTAACTTTAGGAAAATTACTTAAATAAATAAAACACCCAAGAAAATAATTTTTTTTTACTAAAATAAGCATGGAAAAAATTTATTGTGCATAAAATTATTTTTCGTCTGAAGATTAGTGCTTATTTGCCCACCAAACGATAGAATTTGATACAAAAACTAGTAGGCTCAAGGGCCAAAGCCCATGATATAAGCCCCGAGGCTCATTTCTATATGTAGCAGTTGTATTATTCATCTAATTTCCAATTAACTGAGGCTGCTCAAACAGGCATAGGTCAATTAAATGGTATTCTAGAGTAGGGGTTTGCGACAGGGGTGCCCTATGTCCCCCTATCTTTTCTTGCTATGTGCTGAAGGGTTATCTTGCTTAATCTCCAAATCTGCACGTATGGGTGATATTCAAGGAGTTACGTGTTCAAGGTATGGTCCGCGAATTAGCCATTTATTCTTTGCTGATGATTCTCTGGTTTGTTGTAGAGCTACCATTCATGATAGTCAGCAGATACTGAACCTGCTACATTCATATGAAATGGCTTTAGGACAAAAAATAAATCTGATGAAGTCGGGAATCACCTTTAGCCCAAATGTCCCTGACCATCAAAGGCATAGCATTCTAGAGCTTTTTTAGTTGGAAACAGCTAGGCCACATGACAAATACCTAGGGTTGCAATCTTTCATTGGACGAAGGAAAGTTGAAATTTTTCAGTTCCTAAAAGATAGAGTGTGGAAGAAATTGTAAAATTGGAAGCACAATCAGTTCTCCTATAGCGGATGGGAAGTACTACTTAAAGCGGTGATCCAGGCCATTCCAACCTATGTTATGGGTGTATTTCGAGTTCCCGCATCTTGTATGGAAGGGATCCAGAAAATGATGTCATCATTTTGGTGGGGTGGTTCAGATAAGAGACAAAGTTTACATTGGCTTAAATGGTCTCATGAATGCAAAAACAAGGCAGATGGTAGGATGAGTTTCAGAGACCTTGAATGTTTCAATCAAGCACTGTTGGCAAAACAAGTTTGGCACATTCTTTAGAATCCTAACTCATTGGTGAGCCGGGATATTAAATGCAAATATTTCTATTATGATCACCTGCTATCAGATAATGTTCGAAGACACGGGTCGTTCCTTTGGACAAGCTTCATGTGGGGCCGTGAACTTCTTTTGAAGGGGGTTATATGGAGGGTGGGCGATGGGAGGTCAATCTCTGCTTTCCACGACCCTTGGATCCCTAGGGCAGTATGTTTCAAGACCATGTCCCAGGCAGTGTCACAGATTTGTGCGGTCTCCGACCTCATAACTGAAAGGAAATGGAACTAAAGTTTACTAGAAGTGTGTTTCAATCCGGTAGACAGGGAGGCTATCCAAAGTATCCCTCTTGGAAAACCCAGACCCCTGACCACATGATATGGAGACACTCCAAGCATGGTGAATATTGTGTTAAATCTGGCTACTAGATAGCATTTTCAATGAAAAACCCTATCTCGGAGGTGAGCAGCAGCTACAAGTCTGATGATAAATGGTGGAAATTTCTATGGGCCTTGAATATCCCACCAAAAGTCAAGGCATTCATGTATCGAGCTTTTAACGACATTATTCCTACCTTGATCAATTTAACGAGTCGCCATGTGCCTAGTTCCACGGTTTGTGACATATGCCACCTGGATAATGAAACTACTATCCATGCTTTAATCCGATGAGATCGAGCGTATGCCATGTGGTGCCAAGTCGGTATGGGAAAATTGATTCATGATTTCAAAGGTACAGAATTTTCGGAATTCACAATGTTTGCATTTTATAAGCTCAACATGAATGCGTTTGAGAAAATGTGTATGACGGCATGGCAAATCTGGAGTGATCGGAATGCGTTATATCACGGTAAAAGTATCCTTGCAGTGCATCGTCAAGGTGAAAAAATGGAAGAATATCTGGCAGAGTTTCAGGCAACACAACTATCTCTTAAGGTGTCGAGTTCGAAAATGGCAAACCAGTCTGGTGTATCTCGCAGAAGGTTCTGGAAAACCCCACCGATGGATGAACTGATTCTCAATACTAATACATCAGTGAACATTGAGGAAGGGGTGATATCTGGTGATATCCATTGGGGCTGTAATCCGGAATCATCGTGGGGAGGTTATGGGATCGATGGGCAAAGTCATAAATGGAAACTACTCTCCACTCACAGCGGAAATGCTAGCCATCAAAGAGGGACTGGAGTTTGCAGTAGAGATTGGGCTGTGTGTTCACATTGCAGAAACGGATTCCTTGCTTTCGGTCCAAACCATCAACCTTCATTTTCCGTTCTCCCCTATGCTGAATATAGCTGAAGACTGCAGAATTCTTATGGCTCGGATGGAAAACTGCCTGGTCCGACATGCCCCAAGACGAACTAATCAGGTGGCTCATGAACTAGCAGTTCTGGCAAAAAATTCTAGGACTAATTTTATGTGTTGTGAAGAGGTACCAGAATCCATTGTGAATCTGGTAAACTATGATGTTGCGCATTTGAATGATTAATGAAATTTTGATGTTTCAAAAAAAAATAATTCTTAGAATACCCATAGAAGTACAAATAAATAAAATGATAAAACTAAATTTAGTAGTTTCAATGGATCATGGTATACATTTAACATAATTAGGAAAGATTTAGTTCCATAACACTTTAGATAAAAAAAATAGAATATGAAATAAGAGGTGGTCAAATGGACTGTAGTAAAATGGGATTAGGAGAAAGACTTTTTCATGATTGCAATATTAAATTTCAAGAAATACAATATAATTTAACTACACTATTTAGCGAATAAATCAAAATTGAGCCCCTGTTTGGCACCCATTATATTCTCATTCTCATTTTTTTTTTCTCTTTTTTCATTTCAACCACACATTCTCCAAATGAAATAATATTACATACAAATCTAAAACTTTTCATCACTTTTTCACCACACATTCTCCTATCAATCACTATTCCAAAATTTCTCATTCTCATAAAATGGGGTCAAACAGGGGCTGAATTTGTTCTAGGTATAAAATTCTTACTAAGTAGAAACGAACATTTAACAATTACTCCTGATATTATAGTTTTTGGAAAAGACACCTATATTATTAATACGATAGATTCATCAGAGTTGCGAGCGAAGCGTGGTGGATCTTTACATTTAAATTCAAAAGAGAACCAGAAAATTAGATATATAGTTTCGACGAAAGTCTAGAAAATTTAGAATGTCAAAAGCATTTATTTTTAGAAACCTTAAAAACAGATTTCATACCAAGAACCAAAGAATTAATATTTTTTTTAATAAAATATCATCTAAGGTATATAGTATAGATAGAATTTCATAATTAGCTGAAAATATTCAAATAATAGGAGAAGTCCCTATAAAACATTGGAATAAAAATAAAATAGAAGCTGAATTAAAAATCATAATTGAAAATATAAAAATTAGAACAATAGAAATCAAACATACAAGTTAAAACATAGAAGACTTTAATATAGATATTAAACAGTTATTAGATTTGAAAGAAATAGCTTTTATAGTTAAAAATTATAGTGAAATTAAAAGAGGAAATGGAAAAATGGTTATAAATTACAAAATACTAAATGATAATACTATCGAAGATGGATGTAAAATACCGGACAAAGAAATATTAATAAATAAAATACAAAATAGTAAAATATTTTCAAAATTTGATTGTAAATCTAGATTTTGGCAAATAAAATGGCAAAAGACTTTATTACTTGGACAATTTTTACTACACCACTAGGACATTTTGGAGGAAATGGCTGCAATTGACCC
>CAIGRS010204262.1:0-13766 GCA_903798395.1 Fraxinus floribunda | reverse complement strand
ATAAAGAAAAATAATAAATATGTATTGGAAAGAGTAAAATTAAATATTAAATATAAAGAGTTTGTTCGAGTATTTCCAAATTTCAACTCTTTAAATTATACATATTCTATATATGAGAGTGTTTGGTAGAGATTAAAATCATATTAAAATTGAAAATATAGTCGTTATTGTTGATTTTTATTAGACGAATAGGACCCAATAACGGTTATATTTTCAATTTTAATTAAATTTTAAGCCGTACCAAACATGCTTATAATATGTTCTTTGAAAATGGATTGTTACCCGGAGTCCCCACTCCACCACACGCGCCACAATCTCATGAATCTTCCTAGTTCCTTACCATCTATGGGTTGACCCAACTCACCCACAATCTTAATATCTCCATTAAAATCTGTACAAATTGTATGTAAACTATTATAATATTTCATGCAACTTGGGACACCTCCTATATATAATTATCCCTCTTCTCATTTCATACATAATATCATAGTTAACACTGCTCTCCTTTTCCTCTCTCTCTTTCTTCTACTCTTTACCTTTATTTCCAAGAAAATCCCTCGAAATCTTTAACGGAAAATGGATACAAGTTGCATAGATGAAAGCACAACCAGTGATTCTATACCCATGACACCGATCTCCGTCGCCTCGACGTTGCCGGTGACTAAGTCTCCGGAGAGTCTCTGCCGTGTCGGAAGTGGCACGAGTGCGATTATAGATGCTGAGGTCGGTGTTGAAGCTGAGTCAAGGAAGCTCCCTTCTTCGAGATTCAAAGGTGTAGTCCCTCAGCCTAATGGCAGGTGGGGTGCACAAATCTATGAAAAGCACCAAAGGGTTTGGTTAGGCACTTTCAATGAAGAAGAAGAGGCAGCCAGGGCGTACGATATCGCGGCCCAAAGGTTTCGAGGCCGAGATGCAGTCACAAACTTCAAATCATTGTCTGAAAGTGAAGAAGATGATGTTGAAACAGCCTTCTTGAATTCTCATTCTAAGGCTGAGATTGTCGACATGTTAAGGAAACATACATACAACGATGAACTCGAACAGAGCAGGAAGAACTATGGCTTGCTCGATGGCAGTGGCAGAAGGGTCATGAATAAAGACGGCGTTTTCAGCTCATTTGGTGGCGGCGATAGGGCGGCCAAAGCCCGAGAACAGCTCTTTGAGAAGGCGGTGACTCCTAGCGATGTGGGGAAGCTCAACCGCTTGGTTATTCCAAAACAACACGCAGAAAAAAACTTCCCTTTACACAGTGGGAACAATTCCAAAGGGATGCTTCTAAATTTCGAAGATATGGGTGGAAAAGTATGGAGATTTCGATATTCTTATTGGAACAGTAGCCAAAGCTACGTCTTGACAAAAGGCTGGAGTAGATTTGTCAAGGAAAAGAACTTGAAAGCCGGAGACATTGTGAGCTTTCAACGATCAACCGGTCCAGATAATCAACTCTACATCGATTGGAAACCGAGGAATGGATCGAACATTGCCCAGCCTATTCCGATGGTAAGACTGTTTGGAGTGAACATATTCGAGGTACCAAGCAATGAAAGTTGCAGTAGTGGAAAAAGGATGAGAGAAATGGAGCTTTTGGCATTAGAATGTAGCAAGAAACAAAGGGTTATTGATGCTTTGTAACATTTTGTCTTCTAATTTGTTTTTTGCTTATGGGTTTGGAGTGGTGCGCAGATGTTTTTGTTGGAAGGAGAAATGTTGCAAGTTGCAAAAGTTAAATTGTATAAAAGATAAGAAGGCTGAAGAGCTGGAACTGATTAGGTGGGAGAAATACAAAACTGTGGAACTTAAATCTTTCTAAACTATCATGTAAAATCTCATGTTGATATTTAGTTATTTACGAATAGTCTGGATGAAGTTATTTCGCTAATCTTTTTTCTAATGACTGCTTTCTAAGATCGCAATAGTAGTAGTAGAACAAGACAATATTTAACTTCTGATAGAATCACGCAACTACATTACGCAATCAAATTAATTAGTTTCTTAATCAAAATGAATTAAGTTAATTAATCTTATAAAACAATTAATAAATGGAATTTAAGGGCATGTTTTGGTCATTTTCAATTTTCGAAAATATTTAAAACACATTTACTTACATATTTTTAAAAACGAATTTCCAATTTCCAAAAGGGAGTTTAAAATTTACAAAGAAATGAAAAACGTCAAAAAGTCATTTTGGTTATTTTTAATTAAAATCAAGTCAAAACTTCAAAACGCGGAAAACGGTTAGATTTTGCTAATAGTGGGATAACTTAGTTGGGAGAGTTACGAATTTTCTAAAGGTCAAGAATTCGATTCTGTTTTACCGCAAATTCAATGCAAAAGAATTTTCTTTGTATATGCGTAGTACGATTCTCTCCGCGCAGCATTGGAGAGACAGTGTGGAGTCTCCGCACTACGCATAGAGCAGTCTCCTTAGAGATGACAACAATCGAGTATGAGACAGGTTGTCCATTGCCACCCTGTCCCGTCGAATATTTTTGTTACCTTACTTCATCCCCATATCCGATTAGATATGGCAAAAAACTCCACCCCGCTCCGAATGGGCAAAAAACATCCGACGGGGCGGGACGGGTTACGGGTGGGAGCGGGGCGGGGCAAGTCTCCTGCCCCATTTATACCCCATTTATTTTTTATTTATTTTATTTTTTACTTTTATTTTTTTGTCTTTAATTGGTAAATATTATTACTTTTTTCTTTACTAATTTGTTATAAACAACTTATGTTCTCTTTAAATATAATGATAAATTTATTATTTTTCTTCGATAAAAAAATGAAATTTGAATTTAACTTCAAATGGGGTGGGTAGTAGGGCGGGACTATATTTCCCGTATCCGTCCCGTACCCACTTCAGAGTAATGACCATCACCCTGTCCCGGCCATGTTTACCCGGTTAGGCGGGTAATCCGCATCTTATTCGGGGCGAGGCCCCACGGGCATAAGTTGAACGGGTTTTTTTTACTATCACTAAGTCTTCGCACACTGCCACAAGGTCAATGTTGTCGCTTCGCTCTGGTATCGGTCATTTTAATCCTGTAAACTTGTGTTCCACTTTATATGAGCCACATATATAACCATTATGAGAAAAAAAAAAATGTCTTATATTAACAATCTCATAAACTCGGTTGAATGCAGGGTAACTCTTGAAATATGCTGATGTATCTTCATTTCTAGAATACTGAGGTTAATTATTTAAAAAAAAATTCAAGTAAACACATTTTCTTGTTTTTTCTTTTGAGAAATATTTTTCAGAATAGCAAAAAGAATGTATTTTCAACACACACTTAAAACACAAAATTGAAAATGAATTCAAAACTCAGAACTGAAACACGAAGAGAACAGTCTTAAATATTTTATCCTAGAATGGAGGTGCATCTTTGACTATTCTATGTTTTGCCAAATTAATGTCGACTTTTTTAATTAACGTGTATTCGTCCCAAGCCATGCAAATGCAATTACAGTCAAAGAAATCATAATTAATTCATATAAATAATATTATTTTTAGTACGTTCAAATCATAATCATATATGTTAATGAACTAGCAAGTTGACATTTTTTTTAAAATTTACAAATTGGAAATGAATTTATATCTATGACTTGAAGTTATAGTGAAAGAAAATGTCAACAGATTACATGATATTTGGAGTGATTTTCAAGCACAAGTCGAATCTTTATTTAAATTTCTGTATTTCTTGGAAATTTTCAAGCTTTCAACCCCATGTTCTTGTCATATGTATTTGATCCTCATGTAAGAATTGTCAAATTCTTATTTCTAATTTCTTGAATTGGTGGAGGACTTAAATCACCTTTGGTAATAGACTTGTTTACTCCAATGCTATGTGCACAATCAATATTTTAAATGGTTTATCGATTTACCTAAATTTTATGTATTGTGGCGATGAATCATGCCATGTATAGAGCATATTCTTACGAAAGATATGGTGACGTAAATTGGATAGTACTAAGGGAGTGTTTGTCTCCCATTATTGGGAGAGAANTGACTCTAAATGAAATAACTTATAATTTTATTTCACATATCATTTAATGTCACATTAATGCCACCTAAACTGGTGTTGTAACCCCAGTGGGCTAAATAGCATTACTCAATAATTAGCTAACGACCAAACTAAGGGTGTGTTTGTCTCCCATTATTGGGAGAGAAATGATGTAATGAATAGTATTTTTTTGAAGAATGTGTGATTGAAATTTAAAATAACTTTATTGGTTTTTATATGGAATATTTTATTGGGTGAATGTGTGGTAGAGAATCTTACTGTTGTAAACAATATTTTGGATTAATGGTAGACAAACAGGGGCTAAATGTACTAAAAAAGAAAAAAATTAATTTATTATACTATCTTATCTCGTCTAGTATTGCGTCGTAAGCACGCCCTTTAAATTAATTTATAAAAATGGATGGACACAATATGCACCAAAAGAAACGAAAATATTATCTATTACTATATATCAAACGTTCTTTTAAAATATTATAAGAAATCACAACCTTAACTAAGAAAGCAACAATATCTCACGCCAAAATATTCGTTGAACAAAAATTCAACTCAAAATATTTAACACTAACTTCCACCAAAAGAATTACGATCATAACTTAAAATATTCTTATTTGAATACAACCGTTACTAAGTTGTACCTAGAATTTTTGGACATTGAAAAAAGGGAATCATATTCTTATTTGATACTTGTTTAATTTGGTTCTATCTTCACTTCCAAGTTTAAAGCAATGTGACATATTCTTAAGGACAACATATAGTGCCTCATCTTACATAATTACTTGTTCTTTTGACTAATTTTAGACAGACAAAAACCAAAGTAATTGTTCTTTAACTCTGCCTGTTTCTTTTGTTATAGATTACTTTGGATAATTGGGAAAATACAGACAATTATTTGATTCGTTAAGTAGAACTTTTTTGCATTTGTCTTTTCCAATTCCTCGTTACATATTGTGCGTGCAAGTAACTAAACTATTCTTCGAGAAATGAACCATGAAAGCTTAAGTTACCAAATAATTGTTGTTTGCTTGTGACAGCATATTCTTCGCAGATTAAGGATGTCATGGCAAGATGGGGTTTCCGCCTCACCAAATCGGTCACCAGAAGGGGGAAAAAGATACTATCTATTTTTTCAAAGATATATGTGTATCGTTTGTGAATATGCGTTTGATCAGTCTTACAAGCTCAAAAATAAGTTAATATTTAAAGTAATTTGGGACATTAATGCGGACAATATTAAATTTGTTACTAGAGTTCAATTGTAACAACAAATATTTAATTTATTGCTATTTAAAAATTTGACAGTAGAAACAAGTGAAAACCATCAAGGATTAGAATGTTCAAACTTGCAGGCAGTGGCAGGGTGCAAGATGTTGAATCAGCTTGTGGATAGTACTAAACGAATCAACAATGAAGTAACAATAGAAGTACAAGTACTATGGGCATACCCAAATAATCAAACAAAGGAAAACAACTCAAAAGAGAACATATATCACCCCATTGCTAGCGACTCATAACAAATCAAAACATTAGGATACAAAAAAAAAAAAAAAAAAAACATAACTATGTATATGTTTGTTTTGATTCGTTGTACGATGCTCTCACCATGGGGTCGTAAATTTTCAAAAACCATAATATTTCTTGCCATCCAAATGTAGTAAACAAAACTAGCTAAAGCAATGCTTTTAGCTTTAGCCTCATTCTTCATCCATTTGAGTGCATTAGCCATGGTGGTCATGGCTCTTGTAATTCCCAGCCAAGTCTTTGATACTATTCCAAACACTTAAGGAGAAAGAGCATTCAAAAAATAGGTGGTGTCCCGTTTCCTCATGTGATCTACAAAAAACACAATTACGGTCAATGTCCAAGTAATGCAACTTATCTTTAGTAAGTAGCCCGGATTGAGCTCCCAACCATAACAAGAATGAGTGTTTTGGCGGTGATGAAGTGCTTCCATACCTCTGTCCAGCATCTAACATTCCCTTTTGGTCGAAAGAAGTCATATGCCCTGTTGACACAAAAAATACCTACATTTGTCCCCATGTACTGGCCAAATAACTGATCCGTTACCTCCAAAGTGAGCTGGTCGAACTGTTGCGGAAGAAAAAACTGTTTGAGAACATCTCTAATTTCAAGCAGCTTCTTGATGAGTGGAGAGTGGTCTTTTCTAGGCAAGACCTCCCAAATATTGTCCCCTTTGAGGTAAACTTGATCGATCCATCGAATCCACGAAGTGTCATTTTTGTGGTGTATGTTCCATAGCGGTTTGGCTAGTAAAGCACAATTCCAGTCTTCATGTCTCTAAATCCCAATCCACCTTTATTTTTCGATAGGCACACATCTTTCCGACCAACTAGAGCCTTCTTTGAACCCCAAAGAAAATTACGGCAAAGGCTCATGATTCTTGAAATAACAGAGGCTAGAGATAGTAGAGATGGCCAAAAACATTCGACTCCTTGGAGTACTGCTCTAATTAATTCCATTCTTCCCACATAGGATAAGGATGATCGTGTCCAAACATTAATTTATGCTGCAATTTTGTCCAAAAACAGGGCATAACAACTTACCTTGAGTTTCTTGGAGGCAAGAGGGATGCCCAAATACCGGAAGGGCATCGTGCCCTTTGGTATGTTCGTAAGTGCTTGGATTTCTTCAAGTTCCTGTCCGTGTACACATGCTGTGAATAAACTGGACTTTAAATTGTTCATTCTCAACCCCGAAGCATTCCCAAATTTATTTAGGCACTCCATCAATATTTTCACCGAGCTGGTATCTCCCCTTGCGAAAAGCATAAGATCATTCGCAAAGGCCAAATGCGTGATCTTTAGCGGGCCACATTTAGGATGAAAATTGAAATCACTTTCAAACGAGGCAGCCTTGAGTATTCTAGATAAATACTCAATACATAAGACGAACAAGAATGGTGACAGGGGGTCACCTTGCCTTAATCATTTCCTTCCTTTGAAGAATCCATGTATCCCTCCATTTAGTGCCACAGAATAGGTAGTCGTAGTGACACATTCCATAACCCAACTAATGAATTTAGTAGGGAAATACAACCCCTCGAGCATTTGCTTTAGAAACCCCATTCAACCAAATCATAAGCTTTACAAAGGTCCACCTTAAGAAGACATCTCGGGGCAACCCTTTTGCGTTTATATTGTCTCAAGAGTTCTTGGCCAAGGTGAATGTTTTCCATCATACTTCTCCCCTCAACAAAAGAAAATTGAGCCTCATCAACAATGCTACCCAAGATCGGCCTCAATCTAGAAGCAGTATTTTTGCAATAACCTTGTAGAAAACGTTGCAACAAGAAATAGGCCTATAGTCACCGATAATCCTAGTGTGGCTAGATTTCGGGACTAAGGCAATAACTATATGGTTAACTTGCTTGACGAGTGAACCCGAAGCAAAAAATTCCTTGATAGCCTTAATAAAATCATGTCCAACAATTCCCATGCTTTTTTAAAGAAACATGATGAATAACCATCCCGCCCGAGAGACTTGTCATCGCCAATATCAAATAATGCCTCCTTCACTTATTGACTAGAAATATCCCGAATGAGAGAATCACCTTGCTCCAACGTCACTAAGGGACCTTCACTTAGAAAAATCTACTCAATGGGTGATTTTGGGCAGCTTTCACCAGGTAGAGAAGTATAGAATTTAATGAACTCCTTAGCCACTTAACTATCCTCCTTAATAACTTTAGCAATAAAATTTCTTCTTGCGTTCCATTTCACCATAGTATGGAAGAATTTGGTACACTTATCACTATTGATGAGATAGTTGCATTTGGCTTGCTGAAAATAGAAACTATGTTCCGCTTCACAAAGACCAAAAGCTTTCTTCCTCAACCCAGCCACCAAGATTTGATATTGTTGATTAGCGGGCTGATCATGTAGCATTATTTGGCCCTCATCCAACTCCATCTTAGCTATGTTGGCTCTAGTTGAAATGTGCTCAAAATGTTTGTTATTAAGTTCCTTCCATACACTCTTCAAATTATGCAATTTCTTGCATATGATAAATTGCTTAGTGCCGTTAATCGAAAAATTTCAGCCCCTTTGAGTAACATCCAAGAAATCCTCATGATTTGTCCACATGTTGAAGAATTTAAAAGGCCTCCTATTTTTCCCCTCCGTATCCATGGTCAAGACAATACATGGATAGTCATCGGAAAGACAACCCGATGGCAAAAATTCATCATATCCAAGAGCTCCATTTTGCATCCAAACTTCATTAACCATAGCCCTATCAAGATTGCTCCATGTAGAGTTATTAGTCCACGTGTAAAAGCACCATGTGGACCTAAGATCCGAAAGACCAACTTGTAGACAACAATTTGCAAAATCCCTCAATTCACATGGTATAACCTCCAAGCCGTTGCTTTTTTTCATCAAACTTTAAGACATTGTTGAAGTCCCCAAGCAATAATCAAGGTAGCGAGACATTCATACTCATGATATTACTCCAAAGTGGCCTCCTAGTAACAATGGTATGTCAGGCATAAACAAAGCTAACATGAAAGGTGTAGGAAGTTACCTTACAAGTAGCAATGCAATATATGACTTGTGGTGTGCACTCCATCACCTCCAAAAAAACCTTCAAAGGATTCCACAAAATTAAGATTCTCCCGACCTTATGCATGCTATAATTATCGACTTGTATCAATCCATGAAATTTGTTCCTCATAATTCGATTCAATTTAGAATCCCCAAGTCTCGTTTCCAAAACTCCCATAACATCAATATCATGCTTCTTAATGAATTCCCGGATCCCATTTTGTTTCAGGGGTTGGTTCAAACCCCTTTATATTCCAAGAAGCAATCTTCATGACGGGATAACATAAGCATTACCCCTCTTGCTAACCTTTTTAGTCGTTTTCTTGGCCTGCACATCACTCTTTCCTTAAGATTTTTCATTGCAATCTGGGTTGAGGTTAAGTTGTCCACAATTTGTTATTGCTTCCAGATTTTAGCCTGTCTGTCCAACACCACACTGCTGGGACATGTTCAATTGATTGTCACCCGTTTCCCCTTTAGGCAGCTTAGAACTCGAACACCCATGCAGCACATTTGATTTACTAGTGTCCGTTCGAAGCCTGTCAAGTGTTCCCACAGCCTGCACGTCGTGTGCTACAGCTTCCTATCTGTTCATTGTACTTGCATTCAGATTGGCCTGAGCCTCTGTAACTTGTTTCGTTTGTGTACTAGCTGAATTCTGGAGCAATGATCGTGCTGGCAGCTGAACTTATACACTCTCGGTCTGTATGGTCGCAGGTAGTAGCGTCGTGTTTGCAGCCTACTTGTTTGCAACCTGACTTTTCCGTCTTCTATTCACCACAACTGTGAAATCTTGTTCATTTTCTGTTTGGTGCCCATTAGTGTCCAGATAGGTTTCTGCATTTTATTTATTTTTCAGCATGTGCATCCTTCTTACCATCAGTTGAGTCTTTACCATTTGATACTTTTCCTGCTCGCTTTTTATAGCTGCGTTTGTCCATGAAGTGTCCAAAAACTTTGTAGTAGCCACATAATTTTGGTTCATGCTCAAAAATAATTTCTTGCTCCCTAACAATTTTATTGGGGAGCTTAATCATCACACTCTTGGTGATAGGTTTTCCCACTTTAGAGACAATTTTACCCAAGGCGTTAGCACCCCAAAAATCCAAACATAATTCGGGCAGATTTATCCAAACTGGCATAGAGCTCACCCCATTGTCGTCAAATTCAAAATAGCGAGGCAACTGTCGTCCATAAACAAATATGGGCCACTACGTAGCACATGTATTCTATCCATATTTAACTCGAATTTGAGTACCAACCATACACTCGCATGTACATAAAATTGGCATTTTACTTTCCAAAAGTCACATAGTTGGAGGAGTACCATTTCCTCGAGAACCGTCCAGCAAAGTATCCAACAACTCCATAGCCCCATTCTGTTTCAACATTTTCAGTATCATCTTCATTTAGTTCCACCGCATTCAAGGGGTTAACAAATTTCTCCAATTTTAAACCTTCATCCAGATTTCTATTACCTTTGAACAGATTCACCCAATGTGCTTTGTCAACCTTATTATCCACTGGAGTATCCTTAGTAGTAGACATGGAATTTTTGCACAAGCTTTCCGAGTCCGTATCCTCATCACCTAGTGTTATGGATGCACTAGGTGATTTCACGTCAACCACATGAGTTTCCTTCATGCTAACAATCTGTTTTTTAGAATTGAGACCTCTTGCATCAGTCTTAGAAATAGCTTCATGTGTGTACGTTTAGAAGGGGGGTTCCACTTTGTTTAATCACAATTGAATTTTTCTTGCCCATTTAGGTAGAATAAATGAGTCCACATTAATCCACCAGGATAAAAATGGTCCAGTCCATAAGAAAAGCGAAGCTGACCCAAAAACTACCCTCTGGCCAAAACAAATCTCACTCCAAAAAGCCCACTAGCAAATAGAAGACTAAGGAAAATGGGAGAAGCAGCCCACAAGGCCCAGAACGCTAGGAGATAGGGCCCAAGCATTGGTCCAAAGAGAAAATCCAAGCCTCCAGAGAAAGCAACCCAGAAGCACATAGAAACCGACCTAGAGAAGACCAGATGGTAGAGTTATCTAACCGGCAAGTGAACTTACCGGCCCACTAATGCAAAAGGTAAGAGAGTCTTACCGGCCCGCCCCGTAAGAACAAAACTCCAAAAGGAATATTTGGCCCAAATAAGAGATAAAATGAAGGAATCCAGCAAGCCCAATGAAACTTTGACCCAGTCCAATGTAGAAAATCTAGAAACCAGCTAGCAGGAAGATGCGTTGTCAAATTAGGAGACAAAGAATCTTGGTGTAAGCCTACCAGATAGTCAAATATCGAAAAAAATAGCAAGAAAATCCCTAAGCAACATGTCAACACGTAAATGTAGCCCAAACCATGTACGTTTGACCAAGAAAATCAGCTGATAATCTGCAAGGTGAACACGTGATCCTCAAGAAATAAAAAATTCAAATTTTATAATTGTAATTTGAATTAAACGTCGATAGATACACAATATAAGCAATCTTCAAATATGAAGCCCATGAATAAGAACATCCACAAATGAAGAACCCATAAATCTGATAACCAAGTAAAACTGCAAAGAGAACTCCAGAGATGAACAAACTGAGTGAATCTAGTAAGAAATCTCAATTAACTGGCAGAGGCCTAAGCAGACAATCGAAAGAGAACTAAACCCTCCGTCACACCCCAAACTAAACTTCAAACTCACTGAAAAATGTTACAACACCTAGAAGCCACAACACAACACCAAAAAGGCCACAACCACCAAGAACCCAAGAAGACCAGTAGAAGAAGAGAATCCAAAGAAAACCAGAGAGATGAAAATGAAAAGAACGCAGTACCTTAGTCCCACCGTAGTGCCATGGCAACAAAAGATACTCCAGGCAGAGAAGTGGGAACCAAAAACACTTCAAGCAGTACCACGAACTGGACTTAGCAAAGTAACCAAAATGAAGCACCAAGTTTAGAATTTTACCAAGATAAAGTAAAATCCAAACTTAAACGAGGATGTAAGAATCAATTCGACCATAGTAAGGTAGAAATTGAGACTAGCACGAGAAAAAGCAAGAAACCAAGGCAATCCAATGAGTATTTATCTCACTAGACTTGAGAGCATCTCTCTCTAACCAAGGTGACTGACTTGGTCCCATTTTTTGTTTTATGAAGTACCCATTTATTGTTAGCTTCATAAAAGTTATAATTATTCAAATTAAGATTTTATTGACATAGCTAGAAGACATTAACTGGAAAAATAATGACATCCATAACTTAAGATGAATATACTAACCAATCATGTTACATGTACATTATTCTTTACATTATCATTTACACTTTGCCGTGTGGCAACACACCCTTGAACAGTTTAAAAAAAATAAACAATTTTCCCTCTCAGCCTTTTTTAACAACACATTAAATGTCAAAACAAATATATACTTGGAATGTACATTTTGCATTTTTGTATACTAATTTGCAAGGTTTAAACCTAGTTTTGGTCACTCAACTTACACGCTTGTTTGCAAACAATTACTCAAAATTTTCTATTGTTCGCTATTAGTCACCTAACTTAATAAAACTCGCCTCTTTGGTCATTCCATTACTTTCTGTTGCATAAAAGATATCTTCCTTTACTCGTCACGATTTATTATTTCGAAAAAATTCTAGTACCCTTGAAATATGAAATATTCAATACTTTGTGTCACTGTTTGATCGACATAGGTATTAAATATTTGGAACTCAGATAGACACTTATAAATTAAATAGTGACATGGAGTGTTGTGTTCCATACTCTTGAGAATATTAGAATTTTTTTCCCTATTTGATGTTCTCATTAGAAGGTAGAAGATTCTTTTTTTCTTCTTCCTTTTTATCCCTACCTTTTGCTTACACCATACAACAAATATAATTTCAAATCATGCTACATGTACAACATTGGTTGACAATATTAGTTGACAACATCCTATTTGGTATCATCATATCCATCCATTTTAAAAAATTGTTTTCTACATCACATACTGGATATTAACAACACATCGTTGTCAACCAATATTGTACACTTAGATTTATTCTATAATTTCATAGATGATTGAAAGAAGAATAATTATGATTTATGAGCTTTGGATGCATACAAAGACCCCGTTCTTAGTTTGGGGGCTTTTGGGCCCTCTCATCTTTTACGTAGTTGAGATAGAGGAATGAGTCTAAATCAATGAAAATTAATGAACCATCATTGATAGATGTTGCACACGACACAATCAATTCGACTCAAAGTTCGGCGCTTATAGAAATTGCTTGCTTTCATAAGAAAAAAAAATGAACGAAGAAATTATATTATCATCTTCAATCCGTTTCACTAAAATGGTGCAACTTTCATACCCTCTTATTTAGTCATCTCCGATTTATTACACAAAATGTTACAAAAAAATTTATTCCCTTTCTTCTTTTATTTTTTAATTCTCAACAGCTAATTTATTTCAAAAAAAAATATTTAACTGCATATTATATTCCTACTAAAAAAAACTTTACACTTAATATCATTATATATATATATATAAATGTACACACACACACACACACACTAAAATTAAAATATCAATTAAGTTGGTTGTACATAAGAAGTTGATAGTAAAGATGAACGAATTTTGAAAAAAGTTGATTTGACATGTTCACGCGCGTGAAATGGAATGAATTAAGAAAGAAAACAAACAAAACAATTGTTGTACAGGGACCCACATGTATCCTCCCAAAATTCAACACTCCCCTATTTTCCCCAACCTCCCAAAACTCAACACTCTCGTATTTTTCCCAAATGATGATACCCTCAGCTTGGTCACCACCGACAAATTTCAACTGCGCCATCAGAATCCATCTTCCATTCGAGCATCAAAGAGCGTGAAACCTCATCTTTTGTTTCATTTTGTCATCGCTCGAGCCTCACCTATTCGGCCCATAAACTCCAGCTTCGTGTAACGGTCCCAATTTTTAGTCATGTAGCCTAGCTGTTCACGAAATTATGTTCGCTTTGTAAATCGCCGCAAGTGCACGATTCGTTAACAAGTAATCGAGTGAAAATTGTAAAATTTCGAGTATCGTCCCACGATGATTGATTTGATTTGATTTCTATTATCAAGACTTTAACCGAATCTATTAAACTCAAGATGGTTGGTTATTTAGATTTTATGACTAAACAATGACTAA
>CAIGRS010204258.1:0-15953 GCA_903798395.1 Fraxinus floribunda | reverse complement strand
AATGCTTGAGAGGATATATTCATGAAAAGATCAATCAAAACTTGTCAGAAAACATAAGTGTATTGTTTGTTATAATCAAAACAAATGGAGTTATATTTAATCATAGGTCAACAAAGAAGATTTTCACTTGTAAACTCATTTTGAATTATGTGTCATGTTGAGGTCCCGAAAATCTCAACGTTGTAAAAAGATTAGTGCTCCTTGATTGTACGTCACCGGAAGTATTGTAAAGGGTTAGATTTCACCATAAGTCAATCAACATAGTGTAAAAGGCATTGCTCGTGCCAGAAAGCTTGGTAAATGAGGACGTAGATCATTGCCTTGTATAAAACATCCATATTATATTGTTTGCACTCTTTATCCCTTTTACTTAACGCTTTCATTTTGCCCAAGTTTACATTATTCCATATACGTACTTACTTGTGTTTAAATTATTATTCTATCATTTGTATGTTCTTTATATTAAAATCTTGAGTGATTAACGAAAAAGCTTTAATAACCAATTTACTCTCCTCTTGGTTAGCCAATCTTGGGCTTTCATACATAAGCACCACCTTGCAACCCACTTCCCACAACCATTCCCAAAAAACCTTTGCTTATAACAGTGAACAAAAATTCTTTCATGCCACTAAACATTTTCCAGCTTGTAGTCAAAATAGAAATCTAACTTTTACACTACTCATTCTAAACTTTCATCATTTCTTTCCACTATCACTTCATCTTTCAACATACAAAACCCCAAATTAAACTTTCATCCAGTTTACCTTCTCCAACTTTATTTGCTCATTTCTAACTTTAACCTGGTAATTTCCTCTCTTTCACCCAACAACATACATTAACTGCAAACATTTTTGAAAACATCATCCCATATATTTTTCAATATATATGTTTCATTTTAACTTTTTTTATTTCTAACCATTCTCATCTACTAATCAAATAGGATTTTTTGTAGATAGAGATGGCCACAGAATACAAACTCATACCTGACATCAAACCAGGAGAGGCTGGCTGGACTGTAAAGGCAATAACCTTTTTATTTCTAACCATTCTCATCTACTAATCAAATAGGATTTTTTGTAGATAGAGATGGACACAGAATACAAACTCATACCTGACATCAAACTAGGAGAGGCTGGCTGGACTGTAAAGGCAATAATTTCAGAAAATGCTTTCCCAACAAAGCTCGGAACAGCCCATTTAAATACCAACACATTTGGTTCCTTACATAGTTTAAGTTCCTTTATTTGAAACTTTGATCCGCAATAAATCAACACCATTAACTTTATACATATGTTTATCAATTTTTTAAGCTGATCTAATAGCACATAATGTCCTCTCAAACTCTCTCTTCCTTTTGAAAACAAGATTGCTAAATTTAATTCATTCAAGTTGTAATATTTTTAAATCTCAAATGTAGCAGATTCCAAAATATATAAATGAAAACATGTATAAAATTGGATTTCTAAAAATGTCAATACTCCCTTCTTTTGAAAGAGGAAAACAATATCAATTTCTTTAATACGTTCTATATCCAAATCTATTGTTCTTGTGCACTATACACTCAAATGGTAAACTTAATTTTCCTTTTCCAAGCTTGTCAAATTTTTGCCTCACCTAACAACTTTCTAGTTTCTTTTCAGTTTATGTACTTAAAATTTATGTCTAATCCCTACATATGATGGCCAAAAAAAAAAAATCAATAAAAGTCACATCTAGATTTGCAAATAACCAACAAGAGTATGTTCCATTATCCAAAACGTAAGGTTTTAGCCTTAATTCATTTATAATTGATGCGTTTGACTATTTCCTAAGCATAGCATAATATAGTCTAATCTAATAACTTCTTTGTATCTTCTTTTTCTTAATAACAAATTAGTAGAAGCCCCCTAATTCTTCTTTACACCTCCAAATTGTTAAAAGAATTCATCCTAACTTTATAACATTGTTATGCTACAAGACATAAATTCCTTTCCAACTTCTTGTATATAAATGTATAAAAGACTGTTCGAAATTTGTGAAACACTTTCAAAGACCTTAGCGTAAGATTTATGCCCTATAAAACCAATATTATAATAACAAGTTTTTCTCTTTCATATTCAACAAACACACAGGAAATACACACACATTTCCTTAGTAACAACAATTTACTTTTCCCTAAACCAGTCAATTTCAAATGTCTATACATATGCTTTCTAACTTTAACAAATTCTAACAAAACTTCACCTCTGTCCAAGAAATCACCTTTTTAAATACATAAATACATACATATCTATATAGACACACATGGATAGACAAATAATAGATACTCTTCATTATTGCATATTTACTTGCCACAAAGTCTAACATCAAATACATTGTATCTCATCCTATTCCTTCGTTACAACACAAATCACACTACTTCTCTATTTAATTTAAGATTAACATTCCACTTCAATACTCATTTTCAAATGCTAAAAGAATTTCTCTTATATTAAAATTCTTTTCCATCCTTTCTTATAAAATCTCACCAAAACAAAATTCAGGCTACACTATTCGAGAAGTTCTTTGATTGAAAGAGTATAATTCCTATCATACATTACTCCATTGGACTCCAATGGAATTGGAAAGCTCGTATTTTATCTTTGTTACCTTTTCTCAATAGATTCAATTGTGAAATAACACGATGCGTGTATCTAGGGAATAGTCACTTGAAAGCGAATTCTCCCCATAAACATCTATTCAATTCTTCCTATTGAAAATTCCTCATAGAATAGCAACACTTATTCACTTCAACTTCATTTTATAAGTTGGTTTAGCAAGTGAGACATAATTCCGAAGTAATTTTTTTTATTCTCCCCTCTATCTACATCAATACAGCTAGAGTTAGAATCAACCAATCAAACTCAGCATATCTATGTTGTTTAATTTGCTATCATCTTTATAATCATGAATGCCCACTTTGGAAAAATGAGACTAACATGACAAACACTTTCAATCGATACTATATAGCATATAGGCTTAAAATAAATATATGCAAGCTGAAATTTTGAATCCGAAAAAAGAAGAGTTTATATAGTAAGTGGAATGCAAAAGATTGAACTCTACTTTAGATTCAAAACTTGAAAACAAATATCAAAATATTTGAGAATCACCCATCAAACATGAATTTGTTAATTTTAGATAAAATGTAGAACTCAAAATGAATGAAATATAAAGAACTAACGAAATGGGGAAGTTTAATGTACCGTGGAATCAAGAACAAGGTCATTTCTAATTTTGGAATAAAAGAAAAACTTCAAGTTACTGACAGCAAAATTAAGTTAACCAAAATCAGCATATCCAGTAAAATCAAGCAAAATCCACCCTCAATTCTATTTCTATTTAACCTATATTGAACTATCAAGAACTAGTAGTTGAGCCCAAATCAACCTCCATAGATTCACATTACTCGAACACACCCATGATAACAATTAAAAACACACATAATTATTCAAAAAAACATTAAACATATTTTGTGGTAAGTTTGGATTAAACACCTTCTTATTCTTATGCCAATGTAAGAGGAGAGACGAGAGTGAGGTAGAGAGTTGAAAGATGAGAGTGAAGCAGAGAACATTTTAAACAGACGCAGTGTGATTTTATTTCCTTCTTCATATGTCACGATTCGGGCTTCTATTCCAGCTCCTCCTTCACTGCAATTTCTTTGCAACAAAGTTTAGCTGAAGCCAGCTGAATGATTCAACAATTCTAGGAAGAAAAATAGAAATGGGGGGGGGGGAATGATGAAAAATTGAGAAGAGATGAGAGATAAGTTGAATTGAAGAATCAATCCACTAATAACCGAAATTACATAACAATTCACGTCCTCTCCAAAGCTTCAATACAACCATATATACAACAAAACGACCCTAAAATTAAAGGGTTTGGGCTAGCCCACTAATAATATAAGCCCAAAAGTAAATGGGCCAAGTTAGCCATGACATCTATTCCCCTTAAATGAACCTTGTCTTCAAAGTTCAAAGTTGAGATGTCTTCTTTGTATGTTGTTAGCTGCTGCCTCATTCTCTTCACCACCCTTGGATTAAGTAGGTAGTGCAAGGTGGCATATGTCTCATTGTGCTCCTCTTCAGACTCATGCGTGGCACCTTCATCAGGAATCATATCCCCTGGCCTCAGTTCTTTCTCAAAAAATTTCTCTTCATCTACATGGGGTCTATTTTCATCTTCTTCGATCTGATTTTGAACTTTGTATTCATCTGACATCACTAGGTTGAATCAGTATGGCATTAATTTCCCTTTCTCCAACAATTTTCCCACCTTTCTGGAATGACTAATTATCATCAGCTTTTACGATAGGTATCACTTCTGCCCTAATGTAGTTAATACCAACCTTCTTATCAATAGCATTAGCAGTTCTCCAATTATCATCGGTAACCATAATAGGATTCACGCCAATTTTCAAAAGACCCTCTACTACAACACCAACTTCTCCTTTCAATGCATCTGCTCCACAAGAATACCATAATCTAGCAATAGTATACGGTGTGGTATTCATGTCCTGGCACTTTCTTCGAACTCTGCCAAAGATTTCTCCACAACGCTTGGTATAGGTACTTGATTTTCAGTCAACAACTTTTGGTTACCAACCAAAATATGTTTTCCATCTATAAAGTCACGACTCTCACCTTCCTGAACATTAACATCTTGTAGTTCACCCTCGCTCTCAATTTTGGCCTCTCCTTGCCTTTCAACTTCTTCTTCACATTCAGCAAAAGCATCCAATGGATTATGAATTTGTCTCGGCAATAACGGCTGACTCCTAATTTTACCACAAACAATATCTCCTACATGAAATCCATGATCCTGACCCACTAGTATTTCTTCATTCTCCACCTTTTCATTACGAGCAACCAAAATTTCAGTATTCTCCTCAACACACACTTCTTCCCAAGTATTCTCAGTAAACCTCTTAAACAACTCTTCAGAGAACATTCTTCAATCTGCAGTAGGATGGCTTGCAATAAATCCATAAAACCATATATAAGCTTTCCCTTCCAATAATTCCTAATCTAAGTTCATAAGGAGTTTGATGGTGTTGAAAATATTTCCTAGCTTCCCTTAGTCATTCTCTAGGTGCTTCTCCTCCAAAAAGTGGAAAATCGATTTCAGGAAGCCTAGTATTCCCCTTAAACTCCCCTCTAGCACCAGTACTATTGTCATCGTTACTAGCCCCTGGTGTAGACATTACACTTTCAAACCTCACATCAACCATGGTTCCCTCCACTCCTTTCTTCTTCTGTCCCATTTTGAGATCTGAAGACATTTCGGCCATCAAGGCCACTAGGTTTTCATATTTTTGATTCAAGTCCATCAAAACACCCTCAAGTTTCTCTTGCCTATGAACCAATACCTGGAGATTTTGATTTATGGACTCCAGTTTGTTCTCCAACCTGCTGGACACCCCCCCTTAAACGAGGTACCCAAATCAGCAACCTCCAAATCCAGCTTCTTCAAATCTTCTTCAACAGTTTTGGCCCTTGTATCCATAACTAGAAAATGTCCAATTAAATTTGCCTACTCTGATACCATTTGTCACGATTCGGGCTTCTATTCCAGCTCCTCTTTTATTGTAATTTCTCTGTAATAGAATTCAGCTGAAGCCAGATGAATGATTCAACAATTCCACGAAGAAAAACAGAAATTGGGGGAGGATAAATGCTGAAAATTTGAGAAGAGATGAGAGATAAGTTGAATTGAAGAATCAATCCACTAATAACCGAAATTACTTAACAATTCATGTCCTCTCCAAAGCTTCAATACATCCATATATACAACAAAACGACCCTAAAATTAAAGGGCTTGGGCTAGCCCACTAATAATATAAGCCCAAAAGTAAATGGGCCAAGTTAGCCATGACATCATATCGATGGAAGGCGAGATACGAGAGTGAGAGGCGTGATTTGGAAATTGTCAAATTGGAGAGTGAGAGGATGTGGAATGCGTGGATAATGGTTTGGAAATTAGCCTCTTGGGAATTGCATCATAGCATCGTCACCACGCAAATATTCTAATATTTGAAACTACATTTAACTTCTAGATCACCTTCTACAATCTTTATCATAATTTCTTCAACCTGGAAAGAATCACATAACACTCGATGCCATTCTTTAGGTGTACTTACCTTTTCTTCTCAAAGTGCCAATGAACTAATCAACCATCATGTTCATATTTTAGTTTATCCTTGATCATTGGCCAAAAGATCCTTGAGGTTTTTTCCCAATCCCATCCTCCATCTGGAAGCATACTATCGGCAACCCTCTAAACCTCAGCATTTGGGGCTATGATAGGCCAAAGCTCAGCAGTCAGTTAACCATGGGTTCCAAAAGTCTGAATTTTTTCCCCTGTTCCTATCCGCTATAAATATGATACATTTGTTAGAGCCAATGTTAGAAACCATCCCTAATGTACTTTATCTTCAGGACCATTGCTGCTTAAGAGACATCAAACGTAATAATTTGCTACATTTGTTTAACCAAGAGAGTTTGATTGAAATGCCTCAAGTCTAAAAACCCGAGCCCTCCAAGTCCCTTTGGCTTACATTATGCATTCCATTTCAGCCCTGCCATTTTCCCGTCTTCTTTAGCCTACAAAATCATCGAACAGTAGCAAGAAGATCATTGTAAAAAGACTTCGACATTTTAAATATAGACATTATTTAAGCTAGAATAGATTGTAAAAATGACTTGACTAAGACCTCACAACCCCGACAAAGAATAAACATCATTTCTGTTAGAATTTGGTTTAGAGAATGAAAATAAAATTTAGTTAAGTATGAAAAAAGTGACTTTCGTGTCAATTTAACCAAATATTCGAACTTGATCTGATATTCAAATTATGAATATAAATAGACTATCTTATTCTACTCGTTGAGTAGATCTTTGTAGTATATTTAGATTCTCAAAATTAATTCCGGATGAATGAAAAATTGCACTCCACAGTTAATAGAAAAGAAGAAATACATGCTAGAAAATGGCTAACTCTATTGCTCGAGTGATGAGACTGTCACTGGAGCGACAGTATAGTGTAAAGCGAGCGAGAGGGGATTTCATGAAAAGGTGTCACTATCGTTCGAGTGAGGGGCCAGCGACATGCTATCAACATCAAGTGATACTTTCTTTCGTGAAGGTTGCTAAGTTTGGGATGTGACACTTCACTCATAATCCTTCATCTTCTATATATAGGACCATTTGGACGTCCATTTTGCATCCCATATCATTTTGCATTGATCATTACATCAAAACTCTTGCAAAATACTCTCCAAAAGCCATTCCAAAACCATTTTCTTGTAGAGAGAAAATTATTGTTCCAAGTTTGTTGTTGCTTGTGGTTGGAAGTATTTCTACCACAAGTTGAATCCATTATATCTTGGGAGACAAATGCCTAGTCTGTAGCACCTTTGCGGGGCAATATTTTCTTAAGGGGAAAGTATTTCCACTTGTCTTGGATTTCGTTCTTTACTTTGTTTTCTTCTTCTTATCTTCTTTCTTTACATTTTCTAGAGTTTAATCACGCTCATGCGAATTAAACTTGAATATTTTCTTTATGTAAACAACAATTTACATTACTAACGCATCTACATTCTTAAGACGATATCTTTTGTTTGTGGTTGTTGTTGGACATCATTTCTTTCTTCATCTTTGGAATAAGTCTTTGTGTGTTATTCATTTCTTTCATTATTTTGTACATTGAACTTCTGTTTATAACAGAAATGAATACCATTGAGATTACTTCGAGTCAAGCAACAAATGGTACGAACCATGCGGTTCTGCCTTTGGCCATATCTATATCAAACTCTCACATCCCATATGGGGAAAAATCGAAAATGTTTGCAGGTGTGGATTTTAAAAGATGGCAACAACGGATTTTTTTTATCTCACTACTTTAAATTTGGCAAAGTTCCTAAAAAAAGGGCTCATGCTGTATAAGAAGGAGAAAATAATTATGAGTTAATTATTGCATTGGATGCATGGAAGTATTCGAATTTCCTTTGCAAAATTACATTCTAAATGGATTAGACAATACACTTTATGGAGTGTATTGTTCAATGGACTCGACCAAGGATCTATGGGATTCATTGAAAAAGAGTACAAGATCGAGGATGTCGGAACAAAGAAGTATATTATTGGCATGTTTTTAGACTACAAAATGGTGGACTCCAAAATTGTGATAGGTCAAGTACAAGAAATTCAAGTTCTACTTCAGACATGCTTGCTAAAAGGACATAATTGAGTGAGTCCTTCCAAGTTGCAGCAATCATTGAGAAACTCCCTCCTATGTGGAGAGATTTCAAGAATTATCTCAAATATAAACGCAATGAGATGAATTTGAAAGAATTGATAGTCCTTTTGAGGATCGAGGAAGACAATAGAAACAACGAAAGGAAATTTATTGTTCAACTTGGAGCAAATTTTGTTGAAACTGGTTTGAAGGTTGTCAACAAGAAATGTAAGATCTTCGGTGTTGTACCAAAAAGAGACAACTTCAAGAATACCAAGAAGTTTGAAGACAACTTTTACAATTGTGAAAAAGTCGGACATCACTCTAGTAAATGTCAAAAGCCTAAAAAGAACGCACAAACAAATGTGGTTGAAAGAGATACCCTTTCTGAAGGGATATAAGAGATGAATCTTTCCACGATTGTTTCTGAATGTAACAATGTTGGAAATCCAAGGTACAATAATGAGGTTAACTAACTAAGTTTGACCTTACGTACGAAATTATACAATTTATAAGCAACATGTCACTTTTAATTATTTCTAGATGGTTAAACAAACAGTCCAATTATCCTAAGTTGAATTGCCGCAATTTGTAATAAGAAAGCAATAAATAACACCAATATTGATGACAGAGAAACCCAATTGGGCAAAAACTCCGGGACCAAGCTTGTTACCTCCACTATAGACAATACAAATTTACAGTAAGATGTTGTCTAGCCAACTCCACTAGACTTTTTGATCTAATTCATGTAACCTCCAAGATCCACTGAACCCAACAGCTCCCGATCTTCTGCAATTGTCTCTTTCAAGTGGAATTTCAAGAACTCCTCGTTCTTGTGCTTTTCCTATGCTTGTAGTCCAACATCTCTCAACCTCTAACAACCTTTGAAATTCAACGGAGAAAGTACCTTTATAAGGGTGTTTAGGAAGTAGGTGTTTTGAATTCAATGGATTCAATATTTTTCCCCAATCTGTGGTTGTATCAATACATCTTGAATCTTCAAAGAATAATATGAAGGTGTTATAGAGAAGAGGCACAATGAACAACCACACAAATTTCGTGCATAGGCTTGGGTATTTATAGGATACGGTAATTAGGTTGAATGAACCGAAAAAAAATACTTCAAAACAGCAAATTAGGGTTTTCCGGATCGACAGTGTTTCTGTTTTTGTCGCTCGAGTGCCAACTAGGTGAGCAACTAGCAAAAATGTGGCACTGTGTTTCTCCTCTTTTCATGCTCGAACCCTATACCTCATAACCCAACTTGTACAAATTACTCCCTAGGTCCTTGACTTTTACAACACTTTACAAATTAATCATTTTTGTTTACAGAATCGCCAACACTAAAAACCTAACAAATCCCCCTTTTAGCATTTTGTGACAAAACTATACAATAAGTCAAGGAAAAAAACAAAATGTAAACTATCCAACCTTCATCAAACTGATGTCTCTTGCATTCCTTGTTAAACCTATTTCCTGAAATTCACTACTCAAATACCCAGTGTAAAAGCACGTGATGTAGGAAATATAGCAATTATACACATGACACCAAAACTAGTTAAATTGAGACGTAACACTAATGTTAAATCCAAACACCAACAAAAACATTAGCATCACAAAAAATCAAAACTCAACCAGCTAAGCATTATGATGTGAAATGAAATGAAATCAATTAATCTACCCCTAAATCAAAATTCAAAAAAAAAAAATAAATTATATTTTACCTCACTCTCTCCCATTTTCCTAATTCAACAACAAAACCCCGTTTTTCTAATTCAACAACAAAAATGTTTACCTCTCCTCATTTTTGTCACAAATGACGAAGAGATAAAAATTTTTTAACAATAACATATAATCACTAAAAAAATGCAGTCGTTAGCAAGTATAAGTATAATTAATATACAGTAAACCTTCCCACATACTCAGTTCAAGTTAGCATGGAGTAAATTGTATAAATAACCCAAGTATATAAAGTGTTACTAATCATTTGTAAGTAGGACTCCAAACCTTAATGTTGTGAGAAAGAACAAGCTAAACATCACTGCCAATAAGTGTATCTATCTACTTATGAAAGTCAAATCATGTAAAGCACATTAGGACCTATAAAGAAAAGCTCATTTTGTATGTATATTTTTTTTTCCATCTCAAGTTAGTTGACCATCGGCATCAGGTTATGAGAAACTCTGTAGGCTTAATTGCTCGAGTCAAATAGGTTTCGAAGAAGAACATAAGATATTGTGCTTTTTGTTTGAGTTTAGGTCTAATAAATATGGTCAATTCATGTTGAAAGTCACCTTACTAACACGCAGTGTTCTAAATAGCGTGCCAAGGCGCCCCTTAGCGCGATGCGTGGGCTTGACGCCTTATTTGGCGGTCAACGCGCCTTATTTAGCATTGACCGCCAGCTAATGCGCCTAGGAGTGCGCTTTTTAATTTTTTATTTTTTTATTTTTTTCAATTCTTTTAAGTTAAAGTTTTTAAAGGCTAATTTCTTCAATTTGCNCCTTATTTAGCATTGACCGCCAGCTAATGCGCCTAGGAGTGCGCTTTTTAATTTTTTATTTTTTTATTTTTTTCAATTCTTTTAAGTTAAAGTTTTTAAAGGCTAATTTCTTCAATTTGCCCTAATTTAAAACAACCACTGAAATCAAAAAAATTCTCTCCTCCAATAAAGAGTTAGATAATATTTAAGTTCTTATGCTATTTATTTACTAAATAATTTTTTGATTGATTAAAAATTAAAATAAGAAAACGCCTTTTACGCATAAGCCTCGCCTAATCTCACCTAGCCCTTAGCTTGGCCTCCACGCATTACGCCTTTTAGAACACTACTAACATGTAACTGCCATCCCAAATCTCACACACACGGTAGAGCCCCACTAACAATATCATAGTGTGTACAGTGTAAATGGTACATGAAGACACATATACTAAGTACTCCATAATAACTTAAGTCAGCAATGAAAACTATATTACAACTCATCGATTAAACTTATGCTTGATCACAACAAAACAAAATCAAGTGTATTATATATTATGCAGTAAAAACAATTTTTCGTATTTTTTATTGTTCGAATTTCATTTTTTGTTGTTTTTATTTTAAAGCACTAATGCACCAAGCACACAAAAAAATGTCAAACAAACAAAATAAATAAATAAGAAAAAAATGCATGAATTTCTAAATAGAAAACAAATAAACAAATATGATGCATAAATCAATCAATATCACATAATGATAAAACACGAGCATGCACAAAAAATACCTAATCAGTTAGGTATGTAAATGCTCTTACCTTTAAGAGTACCGTGATCTATTTCAAAAAATTTCGTATCACTTTTTTTCACCGAAACTTGCCTAGTGACATGGATATTTCCAATCATCTATGTCATTAACTTGGCCAATTTACTTATCTGATTAGTACGAAAGTCAATCTTACCAACATAATCATGATTATTATTTCTATTTAAGTTTTGGCTTCTATTTTTGTTCAAGAAATATGTCTCCTAACTTACCGCAGTGAAAACATGTAGGGATAAACCTAGGACTAAAGGTATGTGATTGTTGATATCTAATCCTAGGTTGACAGGTCATACGCTGTCTAGTAGGCTTCTGTCCTACATATCCCTTATTATTAGGTTCAAGGTTAGGCACATGTTTAAGTTGGTCAATACTAGGGACAAATATGATGTTGGATGTACTATCGACATCAACATCATGATCATTTTTATTGTATCCCAGACCTCCCTTATTACTCGCAGGCTTGCCCATTCCTAGAATGTTATCGAGCTTCTTAGAACCACTAGAAAAGATAAGAAATTGAAACTTGGAATACTCTAGATCGCTCAGAAGATTTTTAACCTAGATTTCTAAGGTTTCCTTTTAAGCTGTCAGCTCATTAGCTCTCTTAGAGGTTTTCTCAAGCTCGCTAATGAGATTCCTAACCAAGTAACTAAAGATTCATTCATGGATTTCAAGTTACTCAAGGTTAAGATAGATTCCTGAATGTACGCTACGAGCTTCTCATTTTTCGACTCAAGTTCCGTAGCTCTCATACTTAAGGCTTTATTTTTTGTTATAATCTTAATGCTTTTCTCATAGATTTTATCATAAGGCCCATGAATATCTCCCCCATTATTAGAATTGTCCTCACTATCAAAGTCTTCTTCTGAATTCTCATCACTACTTATTTTCTCAGCCTTCTCACTCTGCTTGTCAGATTCATTCCTAATTCTAGCAGTAAAGACAATATATTTCCCAATTTCCTCATGAGTCGATTTCTCACTCTGATCGTCTGAGTGAAACTCGTCGTCAGTGAGAGTAGCATTCATAGCCTTATCCGGATTTCTTCTACTGCTATGACACTCACTCCTATTGTAGCCAAAACCTGAAAAATTATGGCATCTCACAGATTTAGAACTCTTCCTAAACTCACTTGGACTACTTCTATGCTTCTCTTGAGGTTTTTTGTTTATTCCTAAACATTTTTGGATTTTTTTAGCAAAGTATGCTAATTTCTCTTCATTAGAAAAATCTGAATCCGAGAACTCTTTGTGACTACTCCTAACAGTTTGGTAGGTCAATGACTTGTCGTTTGTGGGTTTAGCTAATGTCAACTCATAAGTTTGGAGAGATCCAACCAGCCCTTCTACCTTAATAGAGTCTATATCTTTACTCTCCTCAATAGCAGTGATTTTAGGCCTAATTTACTTAGGTAAGGATCTAAGGATTTTTCCAATAATTTTTTACTCATGTATTTTCCCACCTAGGTTGAAACTATAATTAACTTTGTCATTTAAACTCGCATAGAATTCATCATCTCTTTCATCCTAATATCTTCAAACCTATAGTCAATATCTGTAACTTAGAGTTTTTAACAGTCTAAGTTCCCTCATGTGTGGTCTGTAGAATATCCAAAACTTTTTTTAACAACCTTACACATAGATACTCTCTTAAATTCTTCAGGTGACGCTGCCATAAATATGGCATGTAAGGCTTTGCTATTCCAGTTACACTCATCTAAGTTTGCTCTAGTCCAATTAGCAATGGGAGTGAGGTTAACTTCATTATTAACCATAGAACTATGGGCAGTCCAACCATTAACAACACTTAACCAAATTTGCTCATCCATAGATTTTAGGAAAGCTCTCATTCTAACCTTCCAATAAGCATAATTATTGCCATCAAAACATAGTGGGATAGATAATGAATTATTCATCTAGAAATCTAAGGTCAAGACTCGAATTTAGGCTCTGATACCAATTGAAATAACGAGGTTAACTAACAAAGTTTGACCTTAAGTGCAGAATTATACAATTTACAAGCAACAAGTCACTTTTAATTGTTTCTACATGACTAAACAAACAACCTAATTACCTTAAATTGAATTACCACAGTTTGTAATAAAAAGGTAATAAATAACACCAATATTGATGATGGAGAAACCCAACTGGGTAAAAATTTCGGGACCAAGTCAATTACCTCCACTAAGACAATATGGATTTACAATAAGATGCTATCTAGCCAACTCTACTAGACTTTTCGATCTAATTCATGTAACATCCAATATCCGTTGAACCTACCAGCTCCCGATCTTCTGCAATTGTCTCTTCCAAGTGGAATTCCAAGAACTTCCCATTCTTGTGTTTTTCCTACGCTTGTAGTCCAACTTCTTTCAACCTCCAGCAGCCTCTAAAGTTCAACTGATAAAGTACCTTCCTAAGGGTGTTTATGAAGTAGGTGTTTTGGATTCAATGGATTCAATATTTTTTCCCCAATACGTGGTTGTATCAATACATGAACAAGCTTTTGAATCTTCAAAGATATGGAAGTGTTATAGACAAGAGGCACAATGAACAACCACACAAATTTGGTGCATAGGCTTGGGTGTTTATAGGAGAGGGTAATTTGGTTGATACTTCAAAACAGCGAATTAGGGTTTTTTGGATCGACCTGTCGCTCGAGCAATAAGCGACGACAGGCCAGCAATGCATTGTCGCTCGAGCGTGAGCTCGACGGTAGTGCTTCTGTTTTTGTCGCTCGAGCGCCAACTGGGCGAGAAGCTAGCGAAAATGCGGCATCGTGTTTATCCTATTTTCATGCTCGAACTCTAAACCTTATAACCCAACTTGTACAAATTGTACCCTATGTCCTTGACTTTTTAACACATTACAAATTAATCATTTTGTCCACAGAATCGTCAACATTAAAAACCTAACACATGAGAATGATGGGTTGATACTGGTGTTATTTGTGCGACAAGACTATATTCTCTAACTACAAAGAGTTAAATGGAGAACAACTTTTTATGAAAGTTCTGCAAGTTCTAAAGTTGAAGGGCAAGGGAAAGTTAATTTGAAGATGACATCTGGTAAAGAACTTGTCCTCAACAATGTCCTATATGTACCAGACATTCGTAAGAATCTCGTATCCAGGTCTCGACTTAGCAAAAATAGCTTTAAGCTTGTATTCGTATCCAATAAATTTGTACTCACTAAGAATGAGATGTATGTTTAGGATACCTATGTGATTGAATGTTCAAAATGAACATTCTTACAATTGTACCAAAACAAAGTATTATGAATCAAACTTTGAATTTTATTTATATGCTTGAGTTACCTTGTTTATGACATAGTCGATTAGGACACGTCAATTACAAATTTATGTGAAAACTTATGGATCAAATTTTAATTCAGATTCTTAAAATTGATCCTAAGTGTAAAGTATGTGTTAAAGCAAAGTTGACCAAAACACCTTTTCACTCAATTCAAATGAACACGACATCTTTAGAGTTAATACATAGCGATATATGTGACTTGAAATTTGTTCAAACTAAAGGTGGTAAGAAATATTTTATAACTTTCATTGATGATTGTACAAAATATTGTTATGTCTTTCTACTACGAAGTAAAGACGAAGCCTTAGATGTCTTTAAACATTATAAGACAGAAGTTGAAAATCAACTTAGTAAACGAATAAAATGTATTTGTAGTGACAAAGGTGGTGAATAAGGAACACCATTTAAAGACTACTGTTCCAAGTATGGAATAATTCATCAAAGAACAACACATTACTCATCCCAATCAAATGGTGTTATTGAACGAAAAAATTGAACTCTAAAAGAGATGATGAACTCAATGTTGATAAGTTCGGGTCTAGCTCATAACTTGTGGGGGAAGTTATTCTATCAGTAAATAGAATTCTTAACAAGATGTCCCTTGAAACTCCATATGAACTATGGAAAGGTCATCCTCATTTTTATCAATACTTGAAAGAATGGGGGTGTTTGGCTAAGGTTGAAATACCTAAGCCTAAACAAGTGAAAATTGGTCCTAAGACGATTGGTTGCATATTTATTGGGTACGCCAATAATTGTAGTGCATATGTTTCCTTGTACATAAATATGAAATTCAAGATGTACATGAAGGAATAATAATTGAATCGATAAATGCATCATTCTTCTAGAATACTTTTCCGTATAAAAGCAAGGAAAATGCAAGTTCAAATAAAAGAAATTATGATACTCCAAATGACACTTCAAATAAGGAAGAACTAAGGCGTAGTAAAAGGGCTAGAATATCCACTTCGTTTGGCCTAGATTTTCTAACTTATATGGTAGAAAATGAACCAAAAAATTTCGATGAACCAATGTCTACACCAGAAGCACCGCATTGAAAAGAAGCTATCAATAGTGAGATAG
>CAIGRS010204195.1:0-15912 GCA_903798395.1 Fraxinus floribunda | reverse complement strand
TCTATTCTTTATAACTTTAGATGAATCAAGGCCTTATGCAAACGTAACCTATCGTAGTCAAAGATTATTGCAATCTATTGATCTTTTATGATCTCATGCTTTAAATCAAGATCAAATCTTTACCATGTATTCAAGGTTATAAGTATTAATCATTTTCATCGACCAATCTGTTATATTATCTTTATGTAGTAAGACCTATATCTTACACTTCTATTGAAGAATGAAGTTGAACTAGGTCATAAATCAATGGATTCGTATTGATAATCCCTTCTACAAAAATGATCCTTCGAACACGATATTTGCAAACAATTTCGTGTCTCTCGAACTCACCGAATTTTTCAAATCTATCGAGCTTAAATAACTTACCCAACTTTCACCAAATTAATAGCAAAATTACGTGCCTGAAATGCGGTTGCCAGATGACTTCTCGCCGAGGAAGATAAATAATGGCTTTCTTTCAAGATGCATTAGAAGTTTTTATTAGAGTATGACCCGAATTCATATTGGAATTAACATTGGGTCGGTAAATTGATAATTGGAACAAGAATCTTCTTGGTGTGGAGATCCGGTTGAAAAGGGAATAAAGGTTTATTTAGGATTGGAAGTTTGATTTGTTTGGATAATTGAAGACTTGGTTTTGGACTTTTGGTGGGGGTCTCCGCAATTTTGTTAGCTGGCCGCTAGCATTTGGCGCTCAAGTATTGAGGGTGAAAAATGGAGTAGAAAGCTAGTGGGCTTGGGGTCGACGTTTCGCACCCACTAGTGCTCGAACAACAGTGTTATTCAAACGGGATTTTTTTTTTCAATTTTGACTCATTTCTTGAGTTGTATTTCATCCAAACAACTTGTAATGATTTTTTAATGTATACTCCACGAGGTGTAGGCTCTTCAGATTCTTAACATAACAATTAGATCCGTACAGTATACACTAAAAATTTGAGAAAATTGTTTAGATTTAGATTGAGACTATCAAATCTTGTAAATACAACTTTAGTTTATTTGTATATGAACTTCTCATCCTCTCCCACATAAATCTTGTATTCTTGTGCTATCCATTATTTTTTATATTTCTTTTATGTTCTCGTCTTTATTATTTGGCCCGATTATCAACAAATTGGTATAAGAGAAAATTTGTATGACTTTATTTCTAAAAAATTGGTAGAATCGAGGTCTTTTATGGTTTCTCGGGAGGTCCAAATTGGTTATTAAAGCGAAATTTGAATAGGGTCAATTGTTTTAGGGATGACAACTATGAATTTAGGATTTCGCTTTTGGGTCGCAACAATAGATTTTCTTTGTGACAGATCAAGATGCGAGCAATTCTTGCTCAATTGGACTTGGATGATGCTTTGTTGGGGATGGATATAATGCCCGCAACATTGACTGTGGAAGAGTATCAACGCAAGGATCGGAAAATCCTATCACATATACATCTTTATCTTTCTAATCAAATTCTTTAGGAAGTAGTAAATGAGAAAAGTACCGCTAGGTTGTGGTTGAAATGGGAGCAGTTTTATATAACAAAGAGCTTCACCAGTAAGTTACACTTGAAGAAGCGCTTGTATTTTCATGACTTGATAGAAGGTGGATATCTGGAAGATTGTCTATCGATATTTAAGAAAATCGTCGCTGATTTGGAGACCATATAGGTTAAATACGATGAAGAGGATTTAGGGTTGATATTGTTATGTTCGTTGATGTCTTTATATGTGGCTTTTAGAGATATTATCCTTTATAGTGGAATAACCTCACTATTTATGGGGTATATGATGGGCTTTATTCAAGGAAAAGATAAAGTATCTGATCGGATTTGAGGCCTAGTCAGAGGGTATTGTTATTTATGAGAGGAAGATGGGTGGTCATGGAAGGGGCAAAATCAAGGATATCAACTGTGATAAAATCTGTTGGTATTGCAAAAACAAGGGGCACATGAAGTATGATTTCTATGAGTGGTGGAACACGAATGTACTTGCAGCTATAGATTAGAATGGACAACCAGGAAATCCCGGTGATACCAGTCTTTCATAAGAAGATTGTTGTGATGGCGATCTTTTGGTGATTTCTGACGCTGGCTCCAAACCTAACGAGGATTTAATTCTCGATACGGCTTGCACTTTTCATATGTATTCTAAACGGGGCTGTTTTTCTACATATGAAACAATTACAAGGAGTTTCTTGGTGATGAGAAATATGAGCCATATAAATAGCTAGTATTGGTAAAGTTATAATCAAGATGTTCGATGGGACATTTAGGACACTTGGTTTAATGAGGCATGTTCAAGATTTAAATAGAAATATTATTTCTTTGAGTACTCCTAATTCAAAAGTGTACAAGTATATCGGTCGAGGTGGAGTTATGAAAGTTAACAAGGGCACCAAAATTATGTAAAAGGGACGGAGGAAGTTACAGTTATATGTTTTGGAAGGTACGATGATCACCGTGGAAGCAACATGAGCTTATGGTTTGATAAGCAGTGATAAAGTTAAAGATGGTTGTGATCGAGTTGCTTGTGGTGATTCAAGAAATGCCATTAGGGAATTTTTAGTAGTTTAGGTAAAGTTAGTTGTGATCTTGTTGATCATGTTACTTGTGGTGCTTCGAACAGGTTTGACAACTCAGGTACAGTTGGTAGTGAATCGGATGATTCAAGCAAGTTTAGCGCGCAAGGTAGTTTTGTTGTTAAGCAATGTTTGGATTTTGTTCACACCTGCTGAGTATACTCGAAAGTGGCATGATGGAAGAGATGGAAAATAACTTAAGTGAAGAATAATTTCTCGTATTGGAATTTGTATCAAGGTGGAGATTGTTATAGTATAACCCGAATTCCTATTGGGATTAGGATTGAGTTGGTAAATTGGTACTTGGAACAATAGTCTTCATAATTTGGAAGTCCGGTTGAAAAAGAGATCAAAGTTCATTAAGGATTGAACAACAGAGCAGAGAGTTGGCACCTGCTTGGCGCCATCGTTTTGCTCAAATGACAGTATTATCTGAGCGGATATCCTTTTTTATTCTGATTCATTTCTTGAGTTGTATTTCATCCAAAAGACTTGTAATGAGTTCATATATATACTCTATATGGTGTAGGCTCTTCAGAGGCTCATCATATCAATTAGATCATTGTTGTATACATTAGAAACTTGAAAAAATTGTTTAGATTTAGATTGAAAGTATCAAATCTTGTAAACATAATTTTAGTTTCTTAGTACATGAAATTCTTCTTCCCTTCCATATAAATCTCGTGCTTTGGTGTGATTCATTATTTTCGTATTGCTCTTATTTTCTTATTTTTATTATTTGGTCCGGTTATCAACAAATTGGTATTAGAGCAAATTGGTATCACTTTATTTCTAATAGTTTCCAAACAAGGGCAACACATTTTGCCAAATTTTCCGGTGAGCCTTCAATCTAGAATTCTAGATAAAGACAACATTTAATAGAATCATTGTTCGGAAAGTTCATACTTTCTTCCACAGAAACCTAACTGTAAATGAAAGTTCTCTATATATGTACACATTAATAATGTCATTTCAACTTGGAGCAGTTAATTCGTGAAAAAACACACTTGTTGGCACGGCGGTTGTACCAAAAAGAAATTAAACAGACATGAACTAAAACTCATTTTCTTCTTCTTCCGAAGACCAAATGGAACGAATAGTTCTACAAATTTTCCTTTTATTTATATATAACATGCATAATATCAGTTTGCAAATTCAAATGTGCAAACAGAATGCAATACAACAGTCCATGAACATGTATATGGTCTTATATTGCAAATTAGATCAAAATTCTTATAAGCAACTAATTTCTTGAAATATTATATTCTAAATATATGCCCTTGTGCATGTATAACTTTCTGGAATCCATTTTTCATACATAAGTATGCAATGTTGGGATCGAGAAAAAAAATATTATTTTAAAGAGTATCGACAGTTTTCATGAAGAAGTGAAGCCAGTTTTAGTCAATGCTACAAAAATTTGATGAATAAGTGCTTGAATTATTTTAGTTAAAATGATTCAATGATGAAATAACAACGGAAGACGTTATCCTTGCCCAAAGAAATTTAGGTCCATGTGTTGGAATGCTTATAGCCTGTAAAACAGAATGAAAACACACAAGATCAAAATTGTATACAGATTCGACATGAAAGAAACCATGTAACTAACATTCCATAATCATGATAAAATTCCAAGCAAAAGTTAGGAAGATCTAGGGTACTAATCGATCAGAAGTAATTCTTTACAAAGATTATTTCTAATTCATTGACATAAGAGAGCACCATCATTTTGCATTTAACTTGAAACATTGTAATCAATTTGAGCTATCCTATACATGTAAATATCATTCCCCTGTCCAAGATTCTTCTTGCAATTGTAACAAAAATTAAGAAAATACTCAGAGAGATAATTCATTGATCGATTGGAGGATATCCCATTTTCTTTTCTTTATATAAATAATTTTCGCATTTCACAGTAGCTCTCAATGGTGCAATAAAAAAAATATGGGTCATCCTCGGATTTGGCCCATACAACATTACACAAATATAGTTCTCTGAAAGCTCCATCTCAGTAATAGAAAAGTTACTGAACTCTACCGGAGCTAAAGAACCAAAATAACCTACCCGAGAATTTATACTCTTGATGCCAAAATCACCCGGGGTTTTTGGTGAACCAGCAGGGGAAAGAACAGTAGGAGGCAAAGGAGTGTTAGAAATTGGAGAGCACAAGTCCCTCAACACTCAAATTCACAAAAAAGTAGTGGAGGAAATACACGTGATTCTATTATCACTTCAACTTGACTTGATTTTAAAATGGTTAGATTACATGAGTATATATAGGATTTTTCCAACTGGAACCTAGTCTAGTACATGTATCAATATTTAACTACATATTTTCCCTCTACCTAAGTACATGAATAAGACCAACAGACATACATGTACTCTCTTTAATTCATGCATTAGAACATTTTAGCACTAATCTAGGTAGTTATGGATTAGTCTATAAATGAATCTAGTTTATTAATTCAATACCCCCTCTTAAACTTGATTCATTACGTCGAGGGACATCAGCAAACTTTAAGGGCTTGGTAAAGTAAAAATACCCACAAATTGGACTTGAGATTTCACAAACTCAAGCTCCACTTCTTCTCGGATATGCACACTCGTATAAAATGATACCTCATATCAATATGTTTACTCCTTTCATGAAACATCGGGTTTTTGGCCAATGCGAGAGTGAACTTCAATAAAAATCTTTGTTGGGCCTTTTTGTGCTGGTGAAGTTCCCTCATCAAACTCCTAAGCCAAATTGTATGACAAACACAAGAAGTAGCTACGACATACTCCGCTTAATATGTAGAAAGAGTCACAATAGGTTGCTTCTTAGAATTCCAAGTAAATGTCATATTTCCCATAAATAAAATGAACCCGGTAGTGCTTTTCTAATCATCGATATACCACCCAATCACTATCACAATAGCCAACAAGTTTGAAGTCTCGAGTAGATGTATAGAAAATACCAAAGTCAAATGTACCATTAATGTAACGAAGTATTCTTTTGGCTAGCATTAAATGAGTAGTAGAAACTTCCATGAAGTGGCTTACAAGTCCAACACCAAAAAGAATATTCAGTCTTGTACAAGTTAAATACCTCAAGCTTCTCTTGAAAAATGTGGGATCAATATTCTATCCATCTCTTTGCTTAGACAATTTAACTCCACACTCAACGGGGGTGCTCTCGGCTTGCAATTCACCATTTCAAGCCCTCTAAGAATTTTGTTTTTTTGGCATATCCTTCTTGAGAGATAAAGATTCCATCATCTCTTTGGTTCACCTTAACGCCAAGATAGTAGGTCATTGATAAGTGTATTTTATAAATTTATTTGGGTCTTTAAATTAAACTATTTGTTGATAAATTATATGAAACATTGCTCAATTCTATGTAAATATTGATTTATAGGCAAACATCAATGACATTGGTGGAATTGGAGAAAACGTGCAAGAAAATGGTTAAAGTGAAACAAATTCAAAGTTTGGGGACTAAAGTGCAAATATTCAAAAGTCGTGTTGGACATTACGTTAAAGATTCAAGAATCCTAGGAGTCAATTGGGGAAAAAATATAGTCAAAGTATCATAACACATTAATTTTAAGTGAAAAGGTTATGTTCCAGATTTTCAGCCTAAGATTAAAACTCATTTCTAGCACAGAAAACTTTCGAATTAGAAAATGATAATTCAAAAAAAGTTGTATCCTTTTGAATTATATTTATAATACATTTTGAATCGTGATCGAAAATTGGGGGAGAAATTTATGACAAAAATATAGAAAGCTGTTAGGGACAAGCCTAGGCTTGCTGATAAGGCACGTGCCTCATCCTCTTCTGAGATTCACGAAGCTACCAAACTTATTGAGTGCGCACCCTGGCTAAGCTTAGGCATGCACCCCAAGGCAAAAAGGGGGAAAAAATCATTCTTTCCTTTTTTTTTTTTAATATCACAGAAGAGCGAGAAAATATAGATTTTTAAATTCAAGAAGCGAAATTGGGGTCAAGTTTCAAGCGAGGAATTGATGTTTTCATGTTCTTCTCAAGTTTCTAAGTCTCGGGTAATGTCGTTTCTCTTCTTTTTGTGTAATTTTCACATGTTAATATTAGGCTAAATCTTTTATGTATTGGATTGATGATGAAACCTTGATTTATAGTTTTTAATTAAAGATTTATTATTTTTAGTTAATTCTTATTTTCTTGATTAAATATGCATGAATTTTATATTTGTTGAATGTTTTGCCATCATTTAGATAACTACTTGCTTATTTGTAGTACTGAGAGACTCACAATAAATAGAACACTGCATATTTAGCACACAGACAATAGATATCATGAATAATATTTATATCATAAACAATTTTGTGAGATAATCCCGCGATCAAATCTGTGTGTTGCATTTGAATTTGGACTAGGAATATGATCAAACTGTGTTAAGCGTAGATTTAATATATTTTGAAAGAGAATATTAGACATTAATTGACTATTGATTGTTATGAACACATTAATCAAGCTACTTGCGTAAGTCGAGAATTGGAACTAGACATCAATAAGCGGATTTTGAAATTCAATACATTCATCTCATCTTTGGATAAAAACCAATCTTTTATTGCTTTCATATTTTAAATTAGACCAATAACAAAAAAATCTCTTTTATGTTATATTTAACTGAACTTGATTATAACTAGTAAACTATAGTTACAATTATTTCTCGTAGGGCAATAATTTTAACTTAGTAATTCTATTACTTATTGGGTTTTGTTCGAACAAGTTTTTGGCGATGTTGTCAGAGAATAATGGTTTTAATTCTAGTTTATTAGTTTATATTAGATCCATTTTCTTTCGTTTAAGGCTATTCATTTTACTACTTAATTTTTAATTTTAATTTTAATTTTTGTCTTACTTCTTTTAGCTTGTCAATAATTTATGCAAGATTCTAAAGAAATATAGCTCCTACTATTGGATCTCGAGATCGAAAGAACATTCAGACAACGTAGAAGAGAACAAAAAGGAACAAGGGCAATGGCTGAGAATTAGAATCAAATACAGGATACGATTCAACCACCAATACTAGATAAACAGAGATATATCGCCAACAAGGGCCTAAAATTAGTTGGGGAAATATGTAAATCCAGTACCAGCACCAAAGCCTTATCAGAGAGGCTAATTTTCACATTCAAACTGATGTCATCAATCTCTTCTAGAATCATCATGATGTCAAGTTCTTCGGGAAAGCTACAGAAAGTCTACACGAGCATATTCAAGATTTTCCAATGTTGTACGAAGTCATCAACCACAAGGGAATATCATCATATGCCTTTTGAATGCACCTATGCCCTCACATATTGAAGGAGGGCACAAGAGAATGTCTTCATTCATTAACTGCCAGAGTATCGTGTCGTGGAATGACATAGTACAGAAATTCACCATGATATTTTTCCTATCATCTCGAGTCCATAAAAGTTGAAATGAATTCATACATTTAAATATAGGCATCTTGTGACATATATAAAGGCATGGAAGATGTTCAAAAACTCATTTAGAAAGTGTCCAAATCTTGACATTTCTAAACAGACGTAGGTATACCTCTTCTATTATGGACTGTGCCTTGAATTTCATAGTAAGCAAATACTTCAGTAAGCGGTTCAGTGATCAAGATGGAAAATTGATGATGCCTATGAGCTCTATGAAAAGATTGTTGAAAATCAAGCAAATTGGCTTATCGTCAGGGACTTTCCAAAGAAAGTAGCTGATATTCATAATATTGACGCAAGACAACATTAGCAACACAGATGGAAGATATAACAAAGAAACTTGACAATCTATCTCAGTCTGTGAATATAGTACACTTGTCGACCCCATTTTACACATGTTGTGGGACAGATCATATCACTACTAGTTGTCCTCTAGCTTTCGCTCAGATGGTTTAGCCTGCAGAAGTGAGCTATGCGAAAAATTTACAGAGGCGACAAAATAATCAAGGCCAAGGATAAGATGAAGAGCAATCCACCAGAATTACAGAGGACGGATAGTAGCTGCATTAGCTAATAGACCACATGGTACCTTGCCTAACGATACATGGAAGAACCTACGGGAGATGTACTGGTTATCGAAGCTATAGAGAATGACATGGACTATTTTCCAGGGATCAAATTTGCTCCATGTGAATGAACTTATGTACCACCAAAAGAGGAATATGTTAAAGCCATCACAACTATGAGTGGTTTTCGATTGCTAGAGACCACTACAATAAGGGAAGAGACTGAGAGTAATTACGTACCTACCATGGGCGATGAACAAGTGGATCAGTTTGAAGAATCAACAAAGAATAATCAACAAAACTTTTAGATAGTCTACAGGTTAAGGAAATTATTCCTATCAATAAACTTACACATTCAGTCCCATTTCCTCAAATGTTGCCAAACACGAAGTCGGAGAGGCAGTTCACAAAATTCTTAGAGATCCTCAAAAGGCTACATGTCAACATTTCTTTCATTGACTCAATCATTCAAATTTCAAACTATTCCTAGCTTTTGAATGAGATGTTGACTAAAAAGAGAAAGTTGCCCCAAACATGAGATAGTTGCGTTATCTAAAGAATGCAGTGCAATCATTCATCATAGGTTTCCGTCCAAACTGAAAACGCCAAGGAGTTTCATCTAACTTGTTCTATAGGAAATTTAAATAGTATAAATACTTTAATTGATTCTGGAGCGAGTGTTAATTTGATATCTCTGCCTCTTTACATGAAACTATGGTTGGGAGTGGAAAAACATTGAGTTTTTACTTTTTGTGTGTTGTTGTATGTTTGTTGCTTTATCATGTGAAAAAACAATAAATAAATAAATAAATTTATAGAAAATCATGAAAAAACAAATTTTATTTTTGGCTTTTTATAACTTTCGTGTGTTTGTGTGAGTTTGATGGCCTTGATGTATGTATTGAAAATACATATTAGACTTAGAATTGGTGTAAAAATACTTAGTTGAGTTGATTTATGCTCGTTTATGTGAGATTTGATCTTCATTGCGCACGACACTTATGATTTGCATTGTGGGTTAATGATTTGGTTTTTATTATCATAAAAATAAACATAGTTGATGTAATCTTGAAAAAATCACAATTATTATATATCTCTAAACCATGTTTAGGATAGTTTGTAGATGATTAATTTGGTATAGGGGAGATAAGTACGGATTTCTGCGTGAAAATTGTTATGTGGATTGTCTAAGACCAATAAGACAAAGATTAGGTGAAAGTCTTAAGTCAGGGGTACATTTTAAAAATTAAGTATTTAATAAGGGAGTATTGCACTAATCAAGTAGGAAAAAGAAAAAAGTTGTCATGTTGTTAAGCTACCATGAAAGATCCCAATGAGGACACCTATTGAAAATCCCAAAAATAAAGCCAAAAGGGGATCAAATTAGTGTTTGAAACAAAATACTCACAACATAATAAAAAAAGCAAGTGCATAAAACAGAAGACACATTACGTACTTTGATTAAACCCCAGATACTTGGTTGAAAAAAACAAACCTTTGATAAAAGGCAAGTATCTTAGTTGAGTCTTAAGGGTTGAAGCGGTCAAGATTATATGAGAATCTTTCCTTGTTGAAGTGATAACTTGTATTGGTGAAATCTATCTAAACTAGAGAGGATAAAGATTCGGATCAGCTAAACTTCAACTTAAGAACACACCTAAAAAGAGTGAAAAGTTATAGGTTTGGGGGTGTACATCTCACAAGTGGAGAAAGTAAATATATGACTATTAAGGGTTGGGAATTGAACTAAACATGAGCTTGTGATGTTATATATGAGTATGCCACATACAGCTCGAGTTTTGCATTGAATGAGCAGAAGTTGCTTTCAATTATGTAATTTTGACACAATTCATTATATTGATGCAAAAGTCCAAACCCAAGACTAATGGCATGCCATCTAACCAAGTTTTGATTGAGTTAGGCTATAGTTTGTTTGAAAATAAACAAATATTAAAATTTGAGGTGTTTGATAGGTGTATTTTATACGCTTATTTAGACTATTAAATTAGACTACTTGTTGATGAATAATATTAAATTAAGCCTCACTATGAAGATTCGAAAATACTAAGGGTTAATTGGATGAGAAAAGAAGTCAAAGGGAATAAATATAGTCAAAATATTATACCATTTCAATTTCCAACCGAAAAAGTTATAGTCTGGATTTTCGACCTCAGATTGAGACACAATTTTGGCAAAACAAACGTTCAAACTGGAAAATGATATTCAAATAAGAGTTGTATCCTTTTGAGTAATCTTTCAAATGTACTTTGAATCACCTCAATCGAATATTGGGAGAAAACGCTATGACAAAAATACTGAAGGATGCTTGGGAAAAGCCTAGGCGTGCCTAGGCCTGTAGAAGACACTCGAGCCTCCTCCTCTTTTGAGATCAACTGAGGTTACCAAATTTGGTGAGGCGCGTGCCGCAAGGCAAAACGGGAAAAAAACTATTCTTTCATTTTTGTTAATTCGGTATTATTTAGAATGCAATATTTTTGCATTCTATATAATCCAAGGCCCTCAAGAACATCCAAAACCTTGCTTTCATTATAGAAGATCAAGAAAATAAGGATTTTTAAATTCAAGGAGTGGGATTGTATTTTTGGGGTCGAGTTTCAAGCAAGAAATTGAAGTTTTCACATTCTTCTCAAGTTTCTTAGTCTCGGGTGATGTCGTTTCTCTTTCTTTTGTGTAATTTTTATGTGGAAATGTATTGGATGAATGATGAAACCATTGATTTATAGTTTTTAATTCAACTTATTATTTTTTAGTTAATTCTTGTATTTTTGATTAAATGTGCATGAATCTTGTGTAGTTGGAATTTTTTGTCATTATTTAGGTAACTAGTCACTTATTTGTAGCATTGGGAGACTCAATAAGTAGAACACAACGTATTTAACACACGGGCAATAAATATCATGAATAATGTTTGTAGTGTGTGCAATTGTGTGCAATAATCATGTGATTAAATTTGTGATTTGCATATGAATTCAGACTAGGAATATGATCTAGTCGTGTTAAACATATATTTAATATATCTTAGAAGAGAATATTAGATATTAATAGATTATCGATTTTCGTAAACACATTAATCAAGCTAACTTATATAAGTCTAGAATTAGAACTAGACACCAATAGGTGGATTCTGAAATCCAATATATACATCTCATCTTTTGATGAAAACCAATCTTTTATTACTTTCATAGTTTAAATTTAAATAATAACAAAAAAAAAGAAATCATTTTTGTGTTATATTAAATCGAATTTCATTATAACTAGTACACTATAATTACAATTATTCCTCTTTAAACGATACTTTAATTTACTAAATCTATTACTTGTCAATGACCTCGTACGCTTGCGGGTTTTGTTCAAATAGACATTAATCCAATATCTGTCATGTCAAATTATCTAGCCATAGCTATCTTGAATTCTTCAAACATCTTTGAATTACTTCCTGTCAAAACCAAGTCATCAACATACAAACAAACAAGGAAAACATCACCATTTTTGTTCAATTTCACATAAAGTGCATGTTCATGTGGACACTTGGAGAAATTATTTTCTTGAAAATATTTATCAATTCTGTTATTCTAAGCACGTGGGGCTTGCTTCAAGTCGTAGAGTCTTCTTCAATTTTAGGACATTATCTTCATATCCTTCAACCACATAACTCAAAGGCTGACCAACATAGACTTCTTCCTCCAAACATACATTCAAGAATGTATATTTAACATTTATCCCTTATTTGGTACACATTAAAATTTTCATTCTCATTCTTCTAATAATTTTCAACCGTACATTCTTCAATAAAATAATATTTTTCATCACATCAACAATTTTTCGTCTTTTTCAACCACACATTCTCCATCAATCTACTATTTCATAATATATTCTTCCAAAATAATGTGACTCAAACACACTATTACTTGATGAATTTTCCATTGATTTTGAGCGCCAAGGAAATAATCAAACTAATTGTTTATAAACGAGCAACCAGAGCAAACACCCCACCATAGTCAATGCCGACTTTTTTGCTTTTATCTTTTTGCAACTAATCTTGCTTTATATCTCTCTATCTCGCCTTTCCTTTTTTTTTTGGGGTCTTGTAAATCCACTTGACTCCAATCGTGGTTTTTCTTTTAGATAATGATGTCAATTCCCAAGTATCATTCTTCTTGATGGCATTTATTTCTTCATCCAGGCATTTCTCCATTTCTTATCAAGAGCGGCATCTTCAAAACCTAGAGGCTCAAAATCCGCAGAAGGATAAAATTGAATCAAGTCACTTAAATTTTGTGTTACCTCATCGGTTGACTCATACAAATATCGAATACATGAAGTTCTTCAAGGTCCTTCACTTGTACTTGCTTCGCCAATTAGTCGATTTGGCGGGGGTGCTGGGGTGGAGTAGTGGCTGCATAATGTCTTTTTCTTCATCTAAGAATGGATTAAAATTGTATTCTTCCTTTGCAATTTTCCATTCCTAAGCTCTTTTTTCATCAAACTCAACATCTCCATTAATGATTATTCTGCATTGCTTGGATTGGACAACCTTTAGAACTTTGATCATAGTCAATGAATAAATAGCTCTCACTTTTGTCATCAAGTTTAGCCATCTTCTCATCCGATACATGTGCATATGTTGTACTTCCAAAAAAATCCGCAAGTGTGAAACATTGGACTTTTAATCACTCCAAGCTTCTTGGTGTTTTGCCATGAACACTTTTGGAATAACACAAGTTGGAAAAAATAGGCTGCACAAGCAACTACTTTAGCCGAAAACTCCTTGGCATATTTTTGGTCTTAAGCATACTCTTTGCCATATTGAGTAGGGTCCGATTTTATCTCTCGGCTATACCATTCTGTTGTGGCAATCTTAGAATTGTTAAAGTCTTTAAATTCATTAGAAGTGAATTCTCTATCTCTATCGCACCGAAGAACTTTGATTTGATATCCGCTTTATTTCTTCAGCAAAGTCTTGAATTTTTTAAAAGTATCAAAAACCTACGATTTTTCCTTAAAGAAATAAACTCAAGTCTTTCTTGCTTATTTTCCAAAATGATATCCTTTACAAAGTTGATTTGGATGGTCAATGGTTGGCAATCCTTTCACCATGCTTTCCTTGCTCATTATTTTGATTCCATCGAAACTCAAATGTCCAAATCTCATGTGCCAAAACCAAGAAGAATCTTTAGCATAAGATTTCAAACATCTCGGGACATCGTTTTGAATGTTCAACAAAAACATTCTATTCTTCACATCGGCACCTTGGCTAACAATCTCCCATTTTTATCTTTCATAGTCAAACTTTTGTCTTTCAAGTGAATATCATAATTTTTCTCCAAAAGTTGTCCCAAGCTCAAAAATGTTACTTTTTATATCCGCCACATAAAACACATTAGAAATGAATTGATAACTTCCATCTTTCAAGAAGATTAAAATAGCACATTTTCCTTTGACTTAAATTTTGGAAGATTCTCCAAAAGTGATATTTCCACCAATGGATTCATCAAGCTCCATAAATAATTTTTTCTTTTCGCTAATATGACTTGCACCAAAATCAAGATACCACTAATTATTCTCTTCATTTGCATGACATTTGAAAGCGAGAAGCAAAGTAGGATCTCCATCTTCATTCTTGCTTTCCACAAAGTTAGTTTTCTCTTCCACGTTATTTTTGCATTCCCAAGAATAATGGTCATATTTGTGACAAGTATAACATTCAACATTTGATTTGTCATACCTTCCTTGATTTTGCTTCAATCTTCATCCTCTGCCTCTTTGACGACCTCTTCCTCGATTGAAGTTTTGGCCTTTTCTTCATTATTTGAAAGTTGATTTCTGCCTCGTTTCCCTCTTCCACGTCCTCGGCCTTTTTGGGATGTGCTATTTCTTTTTTCCTTCTCTTTCAATAAAAGCTTTGCTTGTAAAGATTTATCTACCGATTCTTGCTTCAGTTTTTTCAGTCATTCTTCATGAGCTTGTAAAGACCCGACAAGCTCCTCAATGGCCATGGTGTCTAAATCCTTGGACTTTTTCAAAGGCGATGACAACATAATTGAATCATGGATATAAGGATTGTAGATTTTTTCCAATGACCCGATCATCCTTCATATCATTCCCATATGTCCTCATTTGGTTGTCAATAACTAAAATTCTTGAAATATAATCTGAAATAGATTTGGATTCCTTCATTTGTAGGGATTCAAATTCTCATCTTAATGTTTGGAGATGTACCTTGTTCACTTTATCAACTCCTTTAAAAAAAGCTTGAGAATATCCTATACTTCCTTGAAGGTGGTTGTTCTAGAAACCTTCTCAAACATTTTTTCATCTAACCTTTGATAGATGAGAGATAGTGTCTCTTGATCTGTCTTCATGGCAGCTGCAGCTGCAGCTGCATCTGCATCTTATGCCGCCATACCTTGGGCTACAGGTTCCCAAACATCATAGGTTCATAGTAAATCCTTCATATGAATGCACCAATTATCATAGTTTTCTTTGGTGAGTGGTGGAACTTGAAATGGAGTTCCATTCATCATCTTTTTTTTTCAATTATCTCCAAACACAATCAGCTCCGATACCAATTTGTTAGAAATTGGAGAGCATAAGTTCACTCAACACTCATACTCACGAAAAAGTAGTGGAGGAAATAGATGTGATTCTATTTTCACTTCAACTTGACTTGATTTTCAAATGAATAGATTACATGAGTAAATATAGGATTTTCCCAACATGAACCTAGTCTAGTACATGTATCAATATTTAATTGCATACTTTCCCTCTTCCTATGTAAATGAATAACACTAAAGACATACATGTACTCTCTTTAATTCATGCATTAAAGCATTTTAGCACTAATCTAGGTATTTATGGATTAGTCCAAAAATGAATCTAATTTATTAATTCAACAAGAAGGAACTTGAATTTTAAATTGTGAACCAAAAAGAAACTTTTGAGATTCAGGGTTCGATCGATAGTCTCGAGTCAGAACATTCCTTATTAATCAGAGCCAGGGGCGGATCCAGCACCCGGTGAGTCGGGGCGGCCGCCCGTGCTGGATTTGTGGAGAAAAATAATTAAAGGAAGATTGTATATTTAATATATATAAACTGTAGTGCATAATTGTTCAAAGACAGCCAATGTAGCTCAAATGGTTGAGCGCCTACATTCCATGGGACATGATTGGGGTTCGAATTCATTCTTTCTTTTAATGTTTTGACCAATACCAATTATTAACCAATAAATGATTTTTCTCAGCGTAAATGTTACATTACAAGCAATGTAGGTCAAATGGTTGAGTGTTTACTTTTCATGTGAGATAA
>CAIGRS010204189.1:0-14142 GCA_903798395.1 Fraxinus floribunda | reverse complement strand
TATTGAGGTGCAAATTGTTGAAATCTATAGAAAATCGGGTGTCAATCAGGTAAGTAATTAAATGAACGGTTAAGGAATTAACGCTATAAAATATTTTGGGATCTTAGGGCAAGTAAGATGGATTGTAAAGACATTAAAATAAGTTAAGGACACTTGATTTGCACCTGCAATGATAGAGGTGAAATCAGATTTCTACTACAAGGGACACTTCATGCTTAATACACCCTATGTTTGTCGATTTGTTCTTGTAATGGTCAATTCCTTCACCAATAGGCATTTGTCACGTTTACAACCCGCCACCTCATCCACAACGTGTCAAGTGAAGTGAACAGTGTCACACCACGTGGCGGACGAGGCGATTGTGCAAGGGACGAGCTGATTACGTGTGGAACGAACTGAAACAAGTACCACCAGAGGAGCTAAACTCATCTGCAGCTCTTGTGGGTGTAAAGGCCTACACTCCGCTTCTGCAACATCACGCCTGCTTCATCCCCTCCTAACAAAGATCCCTTGTCTAAAGATCTTCCCAAAATCAAATCTCTAACTGATTGATGGGATGGGTGGCAAGACCTAAACAGTCAATTCAGCTGCTTTCGTCAGAAACAGTCAATGCCTCTAGCCTATGAAGGGACAGATTGACTACTAGTACAGGACGAGCTCAGAGGATCTGACAACACGTGTCTCCTCATCCAAGGGCTCTCATCTTCCATTCTTATTATAAATACCCCCTCCTTATGCCAGAAGAAGGGGTCGAATCAAGATTTCTCCTACTACATGGTAAACTTGAATATCATCATCTCCCTTAAATATTGACACATTATCACTACACACTTTATCAACCGTTTACCGACGAGTGTCCTACCATCGGTAAGCCTTCTCTGGTTGAACTGTCGGAGTGCTCATGACTGCTCCCAATTCCTCCGGGAAAGGTTACAGGTGACTAACGACGTACTACGTGTGCAGAGAAGAGCTGACTTGAAGACTTATTTTGTTGGCCACGTGTCAGAGCCATTTTTCGAAGTCAACAGATTGGTGCTGTCTATGGGAAACTTACTTTAACCACGAAGTCTTCCCACCAAAAAGCTTGTTCGAATATCCGGTTGATATTCTCCCTTAAAAAAGGGATCGGTTCTTGAAAAAGGATCAGATATACATCAAGCTCTGCTACTAAGAAGAGGCCCTTCACATCATACCATGTGTTCCAGTGACGAAGCGGTAAACCCAATGAGGACAAGGGAGATCTCTGAAGAGATTTCACAAAATGTCACACACTAGCAACCCCATCACCGGTATCGCAGAGGCAACAGAACAGCTTAACTAGCTGTCGAAGTAGCTAGCATAGCCACAAACATAAGGAACATTGCAGCTTAGAAAGCTGCCATGCAAGAACTCCTCATGCAAGTGCAGAATCGGGCTGAAACTGCCCAGCATCTACCTCACCCAGCAGTAGATGGGAATGATTCTGACGAACCATGTAGGTCGTATAAACTTGATGATGATGATGATGACAATTTTCCCTTCTCCAGAGAACTTCGCACCTTTCCGATGCCTCATAACTTTGTCCTCCCTAAGATTCCCAAATACGAAGGAAAGTGCGATCCGGAGAAGTATCTCAAATGAGCCTCAGAGGCACTTCGCCAGCATTGAAATGTCGTGCATTCCACCAACACTTGGTGGAACAGCTAAAGTATGGTACAGCAGGTTGTCACCACTTAGCATAAGAAGCTAGCCAGACTTGAAGAAGGCATTCTTGAACCAATATCTTTCAAGAAAAGTGGAAAAGCGTAAATTCAGCGCTTGCAAGATATAAGGCAAGCAGCATGGGAGACATTGAAGTGTTACCTCGCTCGTTTCACTGATGAGATCACTTATTGTGAGCATGTCACATACAAAGAAGCTCTTTCAGCCCTGAAAAGAGGATTGAACATGAACATACTGTTCTAGAGGGATGTCCGAAGTAAAAATCCCTCAACCTATGATGAATTGGTGGAAATGATGANAGAGGATTGAACATGAACATACTGTTCTAGAGGGATGTCCGAAGTAAAAATCCCTCAACCTATGATGAATTGGTGGAAATGATGAAAATTGAAATCGTCAATGAGGAAATGATTGACCATTGGAACTGAGCTGCCCAGGGGCTTCCACCGCCTCAAAGGTAAATTGGGAGGGGCCCTACCTCACAAATAGGAAACCAACAATGGACTCGGGCCGGACATGCTGTGGTTCCCACCTCGGGACAAGCATTGGCCACTGCCACACTGAATGCAGTACCTACATTGGCTCATGAAAATGTTCGACCAAGTACCAGCAACCCTAGTAGAAATGCCAGACGACCCTCAAACTCTGGAAATAAGGAAAGAGACTGCAGGCCAAGAGATATGCCCCAAGAAGAGATACGTCCCTACTGCACTATCCATCGCTTCAATGGCCATGACACAAGTGATGTAGAGAGGCCAATAGGTCAATGAGCAACCCCCACAACACAAAGGATAACTGTTACCAAAATAGTGCTCCAAGGTATGACTCCCCAATGAGAGGAAAAACGAGGCAATACTCACCCCGCAATGATAGAAATGACAGGGAAAGGCCTAGAAGTGGACAGCGACTCAGAAGGGACTCTGCTACCTCAAATGAACAACAGCCAATTTGAGAAATTGATACAATAATTGGAGGACCCCATGTGGGAGGTGAATCAAAAAATGCACAAAGGAATTACACCAGAGAGGCAAGGACTCTACCAATGGCTAGCTACATAATAAGCCAATCTCAACACTGTTGAGCTAATTATCTTCACTCAGGAAGATGCAGCATGTGTGCACTTCCCACAATGTGATGCCTTAGTAGTTAGAGTCGTAGTTGCCCGCAACGGATTGAAACGCATGCTAGTGGATAATAGAGGTTCAGTCAACATCATGTTCGGCACGACATTTGACAAAATGGCAGTGGATCATGAGCTCACTCCTATGACCTCGCCTCTGTATGGATTCACTGGGGACAACATCATTCCCAGAGGTAAAATTACTTTGAATGTAGAAATGGGAGCCCCACCACAAGTAGTGTATCATTTTATGGAATTCCGGGTTGTTGATCGCCGATCTGCATATCATGGAGTGTTGGGGAGACCAGCCCTGAAGGAATTATGGGCGATCACCTCTATCCATCATCTTTGCATGAAATTTCCCACTAAGCGAGGAATAGCTACTATGTGAGGCAATCAGATGGGCTCTAGAGAATGTTACCTTAACTCCTTGAGAAAAGTTGAGCCACGGGTCAATATGGTATTAGATGTTGAAATTTCAGAGGCCCCTGAAGAAGGGTAGCCTCAGGCACAAGATATGTCATGGCAAAAGTCAAGCCTGAGATATCTCTGGAAGAGTTGGATCCCAGGGTGGTTGATTCAGAATCCCAAACTACTCCAATGGAAGAACTGAAAACTTTCCCAGTTGAGCCGCATGACCCATCCAAGGTTCTGCAGGTCGGAAAGGAATTAGGCAAAGAAGTGAATGAGAAGTTGAAAGACTTCCTTCAAGAAAATGCGGATGTCTTTGCGTGGAGACACGAAGATATGATTGGCATAGACCCGAAGGTTAGCTGCCACCACCTGCAAATAGATCCAAACTATACTCCACTCAGGCAGAAAATGAGAGCACTGAATGCCAAGGTATAAGGCCCTAAAAGAGGAAGTGGAAAAGTTAATTAGCAATGGCTTCATCCGTGAGGCCAATTTACTACATAAGCAGAGCCTTGCTGCCCACCGAGGCTCGTTATCCAGGCATGGAGAAACTGGATCTTTCTTTAGTCACTACTTCTCGAAAGTTGAGGCAATATTTCCAAGCCCAGAGCATTTATGTGTTAACAAATTTCCCATTGAGGCAAGTCCTACAGAAGCCAGACGCTTCGGGAAGGCTATTGAAGTAGGGCTGTTGAGCTCAGTGAATTTGACATAATATATGCGCCCCAGATAGCCATCAAGGGTCAAGCCCTAACTGATTTTGTTGCAGAATTTGTCAAAGCCCATGAAATCGAGGTAAACATGGAACCAACCTAACCTTCCACCGGAACCTATTTGTTGATGGCTCCTCCGCAGAAACAGGTTCCGGAGCTGGTGTTGTGTTGGAGAGCCTAGAAGGGTACAAGCTTAATTGTATAGTGAGGCTAGGATTCAAAGCTTCCAATAACGTGGCTGAGTACAAGGCTTTCCCAACTGGACTTCACCTAGCCCAAGAGCTGCAAGTGAAAAGGTTGATCATCAGCAGTGATTCGCAGTTGGTGGTGAATCAGGTTAATGGGAATTTTATGGCCAGGGACAAACACATGGCAACCTATCTAAAGTTAGTTATGGACTCCCTGCCCAATTTTGAGAAGTTCGAGTTGATTCAAATGCCACCCCGAGAGAATTCCCATACAGATGCTTTATCCAAACTGGCCAGTAGCAAAGATTCAGAACTACTCAAAATAGTGCCAATTGAATACCGGCTAAGCCCTCTATCAAGAGAGGTGAGGAACTCATGTGGATTGAAAACACTCCGCCATGGATGCTACATATCTTAGCCTACTTGAAAGAGAGAACTTTGCCTGAGGATGAAGCCAAAGCAAGAAGGCTTCGAAGATGAGCCGCACAATTCATCTTGCAAGATGATATTTTGTATAATCATGGCATCTCCTCTCCCATTCTCAGATGCACAGGAGGAGAAGAAGCGAATTACATTATGAGAGAAGTACATGAAGGTGTTTATGGAAATCACTTCGGCGGACCAGCCCTAGCACACGAAGTACTCAGGCAAGGATATTACTGGCCAACCCTAAAAAGGCATACAATGGAGTTTGTACGCAAGTGTGACAAGTGCCAACGCTTTTCCAATTTACAGAGGCAACCCTCTCAAGAACTCACTATAATATCCAGCTCCTAGTCGTTCGCCAAATGGGGTGTAGGTTTCATTGGCCCCTTGTCGAAAGGAAAAGCAAATGCTCACTTTACCATCATTGCTATTGACTATTTTATGAAGTCGATAGAAGCGGAGCCTTTATCTATGATTACCAAAGCAAACACTACCAAATTCCTCTGGAAGAATATCATATGCCGGTTCAGTATACCTCATTCTTTGGTTTCAGACAATGGAAAATAGTTCGACAACAGGAAAATTTGGGACTTATGTGATGAGCTCGGAATCAGAAAGCATTTTTCTTCACATCATCATCCCCAAGAAAATGGCCAGGTCGAGACGGTGACTATAAAATTTACCTTGAAAAGGAAGTTAGACGTCTCCAAAGGAGCCTGGATTGACGAGCTCTCCCATGTTCTCTGGATCAGAACTACTTAAAAACGGCAACTGGAGAAACCTCATTTTCCATAACATATGGACCAGAGGCGATGAGTTTCGTAGAGGTTGGTGTACCATCTCCTCATCGTATCCACTTCAATGAAGTAACAAATGATGATCTGATGAGGATCAGACTAGATTTTCTTGAGGAGAATAGAGATGACTCTCAGGCTAGGCTCGTCTCTTTCCAACACAAGATGATGCGTTATTACAATACCAAAGTGAAGAAGAGAGTCTTTCGTATCGGCGACCAGGAACTTCGTAAGGTTTTCCCTTCGACCAAAAGATACTGGTACAGGGACTTTAGGGCCAAATTGGGAAGGTTGATACCACATTGCTAAAGAGATAAGACCTGGCACCTATAGGATCGAAGATCTGGGCGGAAGGATGATGCCTCACCCCTGGAACATTAAACACTTGAGGAAGTATTATCAATAGGAAGCTTGTAACTTTGTAAATATTGCAATCGGATGAATGAAATGATTTTCATTCCACTTTGCTCTCACATCAACATATCAAGCAACCTTGACGAGGTGCAAGTCCCTCCACATGAGTCACCTTCACCAAAGGTACCTACCTAGTCAGAGGTGGTGCGGGTGCCATCTATGATGAAGCAAAAAGTGTGCATATCAAGCAACCTTGACGAGGTGAGAGCTCCTCCACAGGAGTCACCTCTACCAAGGGAACCTACCTAGTCAAAGGTGGTGCAAGTGGCATCTATGATGAAGCAGAAAGTGCACATATCAAACAACTTTGACAAGGTGCAAGCTCCTCCATAGGAGTCACCTCAACCAAGGAAGTTTGCCTAGTCAGAGGTGATGTGGGTGCCATCTTCGACGAAGCAGGACATGTTTATATACGGACATGTGACAAAAGATAGTCACCACGTAAAAGGGATGGACCATTTATTGGCTTCTTCCATTTTCATTAAGTGGCTAAGCAAGGCCGATGCGATCTTACTTGTTATTCATTGGCTTCTTCCATTTTCATTAAGTGGCTAAGCAAGGCCGATGGGATCTTGTTATTCATTGGCTTCTTCCATTTTCATTAAGTGGCTAAGCAAGGCCGACGCGATCTTACTTGTTACTCATTGGCTTCTTCAACTTCCATTAAGTGGTTAAGCAAGGCCGATGCGATCTTACTTGTTATTCATTGGCTTCTTCCATTTTCATTAAGTGGCTAAGTAAGGCCGATGCTATCTTACTTGTTACTTATGGGCTTCTTCCACTTTCATTAAGTGGTTAAGTAAGGCCGATGCGATCTTACTTGTTATTCATTCGCTTAATCGATTCTGTTTTCACGAAGCGACATTATAAGAAGTGGTTAATTGTGTAAAGTAAAGAAAGGCGATAATACTTGGAGAAAATAAATTTTATTAATACCAAAGGGAGGCCGAAGCCATTACCTAGAAAATAAAGCTATAAAGTTTCTAATCTACATTTACAATGGCCTCAGCTTCGGCCTGCTCATCCCCGGCCTTTGCCTCTTGGGGAGCTTCCTCCTTACCTCGGCTACAGGCTGACCACTGGTGGGACCACCGAACTCTTTCTCCAAGAAGTTGATGTCCATTTCAGGGTGCCTCTCACGCAGGCGGGACATCATCTCCTGGGCGCACCATGAAGCCCAGAAGTTGGCGAAGTCATCATACTCCGGTGTCTTATCAAAATTATCCTTATAATTCTGGACTGCCACTTCGCCCACCATCTTCACTTCGGCGTTCAACGAGTCGATCTCCTCCACCTGAGCATCAGAGAGCATTTTCAGCTCTGCTTTTTACTTGTTGGCCTCCTCTAGGGCTTCAGAGGTGATTCGTTGGTGTTCATTGGATTGATCGATCATCTTCGTCAGGGTAGCCACTTCGTGCAGTTCATTCCTAAGACTGTTTGCACGGACCTCGGTCGTATGCAATCTGGCCTCCGCCTCAACCCATTTCTCCTCGGCATCATCCATTTTTTTCTTGACCTTAGCCATTTCAACTTCAGCATTTGAAGAGGCCTCCGTCCTCTTCTCCAGGTCCTCATTCTTTTTGCGGAGGCCTCGGACTAGGTCCTTCGCTGCGGCTCCAAGACTCAACGCCTCGGCCGAGTAAACATTATTTACCGCCAGAAGATTTTCGATTTCACACGAGGCGACGTGGTCAACCCAATCCTCAGTCCAGTATTTACTGTGGACCCTGGCAGTAGAGGCAGTTTCAGGAGGGAACATCTCCAGCACGACCTCGGGGAGATCATCAGTTTTTGCTCCCCAGAAAATCAGAAGTTTTTCACCGAGCCGGGATGTTGGCCGATCTCTTTACTCTTTTTCGGCTGGTCCATCCACCGGAATAGCAGAAATTGGTACTATGGCCTGGGAACCCAAAGAGGGGACTGCAATTGTCATCCCGACGGAGACAGCAGGGAGAGGCGAATATTTTGGCTTAGGAGCCGAAAAGGAAGCCCCCAACCGGGCCAGACTCTTTTTTTCTTATGAGGGAGGTTCCTTCCTCCACTTCATCTTCCTCAACAGGCTACTGACCAACCCTCCTAAGGGACAACAGACGCTCTGACTTCTTCTTGTAAGCAGCTAAGCTGGTTTTCAACATTTTGACCTCAGCCATGCTTCGGCTTATGGTGGCAAAATCAGGCATCGGTGCCTCTTCTTCATGAAATCCTCTACAAATGAGAAAAATGGCTCTTTGTAGCTCCTCTCAAGAAGAGGCGTTTGGTACAACTGACTAATAATGTCCCACTTCTCCTCATTATCTCACACTTCGGAAGAGAGCCTGCAAAGAATAGAAATATTAAAACCATAAGCAAATTTGGTTAAGAGAAATCAGATCGGTAAAATACTTACTGTAAGTGGAGTAGGTGGTGGGGACGGTCAGAGGCGCCATAGGATCGTTCTCCATAGTATCCCATCTCTCTGAAGCCCAGAACCAAGAGCTCTTTCAGCCCTTTATTGAAGAAGGTGATCTAACCACAAATGGGGAATGGGACCCCCATGGGGCTAGGTAATACCAACCTTTGCTACTTTTTCCCCAACGTTATTTTTAGAAAGAAGATGGAGTGGAACACGATAAAAGGCATATCCACCCCGAGGCTGGCCTGCCTCCATAGCATCCAGGTCCCTACCATCTGGGACCATGAATTGGGATTGAGCTGTGTTGGGGCCAACCAATAGGACCTGAGTACTAGTCTGAAGAAGGGGTGGAAAGGGAGCCTCAACCCAGCTCGGAATAGGTGGTCACACGCACCCTGGCCTGGGGTAACATGTCCTCTCATGGGGTTTGGGTCAGATTAATTGAATATTGTAGGGGACCCTAAAAACATTCCTGCACATCTATCAGTTCCGAAGTGATTTTTGAAGGATATTTGGAGGCCCTCCTACTGGATGGATGTATCTACAGGAGAAGCTGGCCGTTTCTAGATGTTCTCCCCAACCCTAATGGCCCTACTCAGCTCGTCAGGAGAGATAACTATGGGTTCCCTCAAGGTAGAATTCTTCTCACCTCACCCCTCCTCACTTTCCCTCACAACAGAGAGATCACTCGCCATTTCAGATGGTTTTCGAAGGTTTTTAAAGAAAAAAAGGATGAAGAAGTTGGAAAATGTGGAGTATTACCTAGTGAAATGGACGACGCTAGTCACTGGCCAGAGTTGGTAGTGGTCGCCGGAGTTTGCCATTGATGCTCGTCGGAAAATGTAAAAACACGGAACAAAAAAAAACTCTTCAAAGTGATTCAATGATTTCGCAAAGGTAAAAAGGTTCAAATGGAAAAGGAGGGGCCTTTTATAGGTACTCTGATCTCACTCCAGCCATTGGATCATCCAAATATTATCTCATCCATTCAATCAAGGATCTCCGTTGAAACCAAAAGTCGCTCAAATCAACGGTCCAGATGAGGCAGTGTATGGCACGCACAGCTTTAACGTGTCGCCTCGAAGATAGGAAGCCGTCACTATCATTGCTATTTATGGTAAGGGAGGCGTGTTTTAGAAGCATACAAACGCCTCCCATGATTCTCCTGGGAAGATACGAAAGCTTTCAAATCATTGGCACAGAACTCAAGGCTGTCTCTTCAAAGTTCGTCGCTCCGCTTCACCTCATCTGATGTTACAATAGCTCTCCTCAAATTTGCCAACTCCTATCGCTTCTGTGAAAATAGAATTTCACGTTGCAACAGCTCTCCTCAGAGTTGCCAACTTCGTCGCTTCGGCCAGAACAGAACAGCTCTACTTAGAGTTGCCAACGAACAGAGTTTCACGTTGCAACAACTCTCCTCAGAGTTGCTAACTCTTGTCACTTCGGCCAGAATAGAATTTCACGTTGCAACAGCTCTCCTCAAAGTTGCCAACTCCTGTCGCTTCGACCAAAACAGAATTTCACATCATAACAGCTCTCATCGGAGCATTGCAACAACTCTTATCGCTTCTAATTAGATCAGGCCCAACGCTATGATGTCCCTTTGTTGGGGGTTCCGACTCCAATCGCCTCGGTCCCCACAAAAATGCGCTGCAAGCGTTCAAAAATCCCAATTCCCAGTTCATCATCTAACAAGGCAGTTAACACCATAGTCACCCATGTATCTCGAAGAGCTCATCCCCATGCAATCTAACTCGACAATTGAGTGAAAAGTCCATGACTATATAAATATCCATACATGGACTTGTGGGACTATTGTTACGGGCCTGTCCCGACCTGCCACCTCATCCACAATGTGTCATGAAGTGAACAGTGTCATGCCACGTGGCGAACAAGACGATTATGCAATGGACGAGCTGATTACGTGTGGAACGAACTGAAACACGTACCACCATAGGAGCCGAACTCATCCGCAGCTTATTGTGGGTGCAAAGGCCCGCACTCCACTTTTGTAAATTATATTTTTTCAGAACTCATTTTAAATTAGGCTTGGACATGGTTCGGGTTGAGATGGTTTTGAGTCCAACCCGAAATCGAAAATCGACTTGGTCGATTTAGGTAAACTCCAACCCAATCCATATGTTAAAACCAAACGAAACCAAGTCGTTTTGGTTTGATTATTCAATTTCAACATTGATCCGGATAAAAAAAAAATAGTCACCTATATATATGGTTTTTCTTGTGAGTGCTTATCAATAATTTATTTAATAAATGGTAAATAGTCAATTTTCCTAAGTGAAAATTACACCATTCCCTATTTTTGGAGATCTAAATTCTAAAATCAAATTTTAAATTTTAGTTTTCAAAAGTCGAATATTTTATATATAGATACATATTTTTTTATATTAATAATAATCTAAATTAATTTATATACACACTCCCTACCTTATCTACCCATTTATACACACCCCTACCCTATCTACCAATCCAAACCCTAAAATAAATTTCTTTCCTCTCATCTACTCGCTCTCACCACAGTCTCTCTCAAACTTAAAATGAAACCGCTGCCGCCGCCTCACCGCTACAGTGTGGCAGCCTCTGAATTGGCGTCGGATAATAAATTCTTCTCATCGGACTATTTTTCTCCTTCTCTTCACAAATATTTTGTGGAACCATGGGCCGATTCTGCAATATCCTAACTGGTTCCTAATCAGATTCTTTCTCGATTTTCTGCTGATTATTATTGGAAAAGTCACGCCAATAGTGCAGATCTATTAAGGGGAGGAAGTAACAACGTTATATTGGATATGCCTAACAAAGCAAGGTTACCTGAAATGAGTAATTTAGAGTCTCAATCAAAATCAAGAAAAAGGCCGCGAATGTGGTGGATCAAGGTTGCAATATTGTGTTCAGTTATAATAGCAATTTTTGCTATCTTCTTAAAATGGGGAGCACCCTTTCTAATAGAGAAGGTATTTCAATCTTTGTGTTTTTGTCAGTACATATAGTTTTGTGCCGTTCCAGTGGCCTAGCCTATATTGGAAAGGACACTTTTTCTGGCTAATTTATAATAATTTAGAGAATGGATTTGAAATGCTGAGTGACTGTATAGAGGAATAAAAAATCCGAAGTCATGAATCAGCTGTATGTGTTAACGGGATTTAGAATACTACATCGATATAAAGTAATAGAATTTTTTTTCTTTTGACTTCTGTTTAAGTTTGAGTGAGCAATGATCTTGGGTTTGGGCTTTCGGGTTGGTTTCTTCATCCGATCTGCTTCGTCGGATGTTTGGCGGCGCGGTGGGATGAAATATGTGATGGTGCGGTGGTGGTATGTTGTTGTGCGATTGTGGTGGATCTGTGAGAATGGTGGTGTTTTTGTGGCAGTATGGTGGTGGATCATGATTGGAGGTGGAAGTGGGGTGTTGGTTAATTTGTGACCAACCATGTTGTTATCTGTGACCTAAAATTTATTTAATTTGTACCGTGAAAGAATCTGTGATCAATTAGTTTGAAAATCTGTGACTATGTGACCTATAAATTTTGAAATTTGTGACCTACAAATTTTATTATATGTGATCATTAAAAAATCTGTGACCAACTAATTTGGACATCAGTGACCTGCAAATAAACTGTGAACAAGTTATATCGAGTTGTGATCAATAAAAGTTTTGATTTGTGGTTGATAAATAATTTGTGACCTATAGAATTTTTGATTCGTAACCGAGAAATAACCTGTGACGTATAAAATTATTGACCAAAAAAGAAGAATGTGTGACATAAAAAATTGTTAATTTGTGATTGTTTATAAGTCGTGACTTATCTTTGTGATTTGTGATCGATAAAAAATTGTGACGTATAAATATTTTATTTATGATCGATGAATAAATTGTGACCAATAATATTTTTGATTCGTGACCGATGTATAATCTTTGACCTACAAAATTTTGCTTCGTGACCGATTTGCAACGAATGAAATGTTAAGCTCACTGATCACAGGTTTGAGTTCACAAGTCACAGTCATTTTTAATAGGTCACAAATCAATATAAATGAGTCGCAGATCAATATTAACATGTCACATTTTATATTACTAGTCACATGTAACAATCAAGAGGTCAAAAATAATGTCAAATGTACAAAAAAAATATGGCGGAGTTGTCGTCAAAATATTCGCCGGAGTTGGAAAAATTGTCGGAATCAGAGCAGTTGTCATAATAAATCGACGACGGAACAGCCACCGAAATAGTCGTCGGAATTGGAGCTATCGTCGGAACGGTCATTAGAGCGGCAAGGGTGGTGGGGTGGGGTGGGTTAATTATATTATATTATATATATATTTATATCTTTTTATATATTTAAATAAAAAATATATAAATATATATGTATATTTATGTCAAATATTTGATTTTTGAAATTTAAAAGTTATTTTCTTATTTTTGAAATAGTCTATATTTAAAGTAGGATTTATAAATTTTTCCCTTTTCCTAAAACCACCCTATATATTTGATAGTTATCAAAAAACAGTTACATCAAAATGCAAAGTAACGCTGCAATCAAAATTTGAAATTTACAATAATCGTGTGTTTGAGCCACATTATTTTGGAAGAATGTATTATGGAATAGTAGATTGATGAAAAATGTGTGGTTGAAAAAAAAGTAAATGTTATTGATGTGATGGAAAATATTATTTTATTGAAAAATGTATGGTTGAAATTGAGTAGAAGAATGAAAATGAAAATTTTAATGAGTACCAAACGGGGGCTAACTTACTACCCATCTTGCCATACCCTAAGTGTACCACAAATACATTTATGGTTTCTTGTTGACTACATACTAAGCCCCTTTCTTAGCAATAATCAATCAACCAAAACTTACCCATTTGATGAAAAATGTGTGGTTGAAAAAAAAGTAAATGTTATTGATGTGATGGAAAATATTATTTTATTGAAGAATGTGTGGTTGAAAATGAGTAGAAGAATGAAAATGAAAATTTTAATGGGTATCAAACATGGGCCAAATTTTCTCTCTAGTTTTCTTTTCTTTTGAAATTTGGAGTTTTGATATAATAAAAGTAGATGGTAAACAAATAATTTGGAAAAGATATATTTATGTTTTTTTTTCTTATTTATAAAATAAAAAAAAAGATAAAAAATGTATTAGAGGATTGAGTCGATTAACTGATGGAATGATTGCTTAAACCATAACCCACTCGACTCGACTTTTTATAGTTAAAATTAATTGAACCAAACCAACCAAAACCGACCCGAATCGGTTTGGTTTGGTTTGGTCAGTTTTTCGAATTTTTTGCCCACTCCTATTTTAACCACATTTTTCACTAATGTTACACGTAAATTTAAAACTTTTCTTTACTATTGAACCATGCATTATCCAAAAAATTACTATTCTAAAATATACTTTTTACAAAATCTCATTAAAATGGAACTCAAACAACATGTTCAAGTGGCCATTTTGCTAATTTCCCCAAAAATGTGACCACGTTATTTTCTTTTTCCTCAAAAAAGGCATGACACAAGGCACTTGTTTGATTTATATTCTATAAAAAAAAATCATCTTTTTTCAAACTCATTTTCAACAACATATTTTTCAAATAAAATAATTTTGCACATAAATTCAATTAATTTTTACTTTTAACCACATTATCTCCAAAAAGTCACTGTTACAAAACTTATGTTGTCCAAAAATAGGGCTCAAACATGAAGAAAAATGTCGCCACTATTTGGTTTTTTTTTAACTAATATATAATTTTAGAAAATTTTAAAAATATTGTTGGGGCGGTCGCCACTCATTGCCTTTGTTACTTAGCCAATGCACTTTTTGGTTCCTTATTAGGGTGTGTTTGAGCCACATTATTTTGAAAGAATGTATTCTGAAATAGTAGGTTAATGGAAAATGTGTGGTTGAAAAAGAAGGAAAAGTTATTGATGTGATGAAAAATAATATTTTATCGAAGAGT
>CAIGRS010204188.1:0-17960 GCA_903798395.1 Fraxinus floribunda | reverse complement strand
CAAGGCAAAATCAAGGTCAACTAGGGGTGGGCAAAACTCAACCGAACTTGTCAAAATCGCCCAAATCGAACCAACTCGGCCGGTTTGTGTAGATTTTTTTTTGTTGTTGTTGTTTTTACACATGTTGGGTGTGTATGCGTGTCAGGTCGGGTTATGAGTTAACTTATAAAAATCGAATAAACTCGTCCAACCCAACCCCGACTCTATTTATGCACTTTACAAGTGTTGTGATGTTGCTTGGACTAATACACATTCAACACAAAAATATTTTAATTGCCAAAAATATTTCTTGGCTTCATATAATTTAATATCAATATGTCTATGTAACATTTTCGGGCATAGAGTTTCAAAACAATTTAAATTTGTTTGTCATTGCAACTATAGAGGCTTAATATTAAATAAGTCATGAGTCAATTATAAATCCGCCAAACCCGACCTATCTACTTTAAGCTTGTTGATAAGTTGTCCCAAACTGACCAACCCAACCAAACTCAACCGATACTTGATTGAGTTGGGTTGAGTTGAGTTTCAACCTTTACACAGGTTGAGTTGGGTTAAAATATGATCAAACCGATAATGTTGGGTTGTACTTGGGTTAAGGCAAAAACCGACTCAACCCAACCCATACCCACCCCTAAGGTCAACCTTCTCAAAAATTCTAACATTCTACAGTTGAGGAATATTTTTTTGGCCAAAATAATGCTGGAATCTCACCACTTTTTTTTTTCTAAACTATTTAACTCTTAGGACCGTTTGATTGCAAATGTGGTGGAAAGAAAATGAATTCTAGGGAATTGAATTGCTTGGAAATTGTTTTACTGAGAATTGCAATTAATTGTGTTTGATTTGTATAATTTGCCACCTAGAAAAGGTTGAAAGTTTGGTGTCCGTTTGAATTTATTTTTCATGAAAATTATCCATTACTATTTGACTCTTAAGGTCCGTTTGATTGCAAATATTGAAAACGGGTGGAAAGAAAATAAATTTTAGGGAATTGAATTGCTTGAAAATTGTTTTACTGTGAATTGTAATTAATTGTGTTTTATTGGTATAATTTTTCACCTAGAAAAGGTAGAAAGTTTGGTATTTGTTTGACTTTATTTTTCATGTAAATTGTCCATTAAAGTGATAGTTTCTTTTACCATTGGGTCTAGAATTTGTTTCACTTGCAAAAAAAAAAAAGAGATTAATTTTTTTTAAAAAGCATTACCATACTGAATACCCTTCGTTTGGCTTTATTTTGTATGAAAATTGTCAATAAAAGTAATAAAATTTTTTACCGTTGGGTCTAGAATTTTTCCCAATTGAAAAAAAAAACTGGAAAATGAAAACCCACAAAAGAGGTGTGAAAACAATTTCAATCAAAACAAGGAAAATGTGCACGTGTGAGAGAAAAGTGAGAAAAAAAAAATTTCAGATAAATTTTTTACAATCAAACAGGTAAAAAGTAGGAAAATGACAAATATTTTTCATTTTCCATGAAAAATCAATGGTATCAAACATGGCATTAAACAAACCTAAACCCCCCTCCCTGCCACCCCCACCCTCTCCCTCCCAAAAAGGGAAAATCTTGCCAAAATTTCGGCAAAAACTTGACCATTGGATTTAAAAAATAATTTTCCTTTTTTGAAGTCAACAACATGGCACCATCTACGGAAAACATTACAATAACTACAAGAACACAAGTGAGAAAACAATCTAATAACTGTGAGTAGAAATAGATCAAATAACAATGAAAACTTAAAAAAAAAGTTAGAATGAACATCCATTTGTTAGTGAAAAAGAATGCTTAAAGGTGGCAAAATCAGAGATCATCAAGAAGAATGGTCCAATTAACTCAAACTGTGGCAAACATGGCTACCAATCAACAATTGTTGATGATTAGAACGCCTCAATAAGGTAGTTCTTGATGCACCATGGCCATGTGTTTCTGCCTTCACGAAAGGTAGGGAGTCGAAGTATAGTTGAAGGTTCATGGTGAAACCAACACACGATGAGTTATTCCTACCAAATATTTTTGATTAATGTCTAGCACATGTAATGATAAATTGTTAGCCAAACGTGTGAGTGTGAGTAATGGCTTCCAGTAGATTTTCAACACCTCTTCCTTTAGCTTTTAATGGAGAAAATTACAATTTTTGAGCTGCAAAGATGAAAGCCTATCTCAAGGCTTATGACCTTTGGGAAATAACTGAGACGGGCATTGAACCTCCACCATTAACCCCACGGTTGCTCAAATCAAACAACACAGTGAAGATGTTGCCAATAAGTTCAAGGCTCCCTCCTACATTCAGTCTACTATTTCAGATTCTATAATCACAAGGATAATCACTTGTGAAACAACTAAGGAAGCATGTGACAGACTGAAGGAGAAATTCCAAGGAAATGAGAGAACCAGGCAAATGCAGGTTCTGAATCTGAGAAGGGAGTTTGAAACTCTAAAAATGAAGGATTCATAATTTGTCAAGGATTTCTCTGATAGGTTGATGAAGGTGGTGAATCAAATCAGGTTGTCAAGTGATGATTTGCCAGATAAGAGAGTAGTGGAGAAGGTGTTAATCAGTCTGCTAGAGAAGTTTGTATCCAAGATTTCTTCACTTTAATCTTCAAGGGACTTGGCTAGCATCTCTTTGGCTGAACTTGTGAATACCCTTCATGCCATTGAACAAAAGAGATTGATCCGGCAAAAAGACAAGTTGAGGGTGCTCTGTTGAGCAGATGTCTGATGTTGGAGAAGAAGGTACCAAAGGATTTTTGGGCTAAACCTGTTAACACAGCCATATACCTTCTTAATAGACTACCAACAAAAGCCTTGGACAACAAAACACCCTATGAAGCATGGTATGGAGTGAAATCTAATGTGGCACACCTAAAAGTGTTTGGAAGCATATGTTACACACATTTCTGATGTAAAAAGGGATAAACTCAGTTAAAAGGCTTAAGTTGGTGTTTTGGTTGGTTATTGTGGAAATGCAAAAGGATATAGAGTTTATAATCCTCAAACCAACAAGGTTGTTTCCAGCAGAGATGTTAGAGTTGATGAGTATTCTTCATGGAACTGGGAGTCAAATGCTATGAATAAATCTGAACTCCAAGGTTAATTTCTCAAAATGAAGATGCTGGTAATGATGAAGAGGAAATTCAAAATGAAGCTGAACCTGAAGGTGAAATAGATTCAGAAAATGAAGTATTGAGAACCAGATCACTTCAGGACATTTATGCAACCTGTAACTCTGCTATTCTGGAACCAGTAAGCTATGATGATGCTGCACAATCTAAGGAATGGATAGAGGCTATGAAGGATGAGCTGACAGCAATTGAAAAGAACAATACTTGGCTGCTTGTTGACAAACCAAGAAATAAGAATATCATAGGAGTCAAGTGGGTGTTCAGAACTAAGTTAAATGCATATTGTTCAATTAATAAACTCAAAGAAAGACTAGTAGTTAAAGGCTATTGTCAGCAATTTGGGATTGACTTTACTGATACCTTTCATTAGTGGCCAGACTTGAGACAATAAGAGTGTTGTTTGCATTGGCTGCACATTCAAATTAAAAGATATATCAGTTAGATGTGAAGTCTTCTTTTCTGAATGGGGAGTTAAGTGAGGAATTTTTGTTGAACAACCTCAGGGTTTTATCAAAAAGGGTGAAGAAGACAAGGAATACTTGCTAAAGAAAGTCTTGTATGGCTTGAAGCAGGCATTTAGAAGCTGGTATAGCAAAATTGACAGCCATCTATGTAGTCTTGGATTCAATAAAAGTGTAAACGAGCAAACATTGTACATTAAATAAGTGGAGGATGATATGCTCATCATTTCACTTTATGTTGATAATCTCTTACTCACAAGAAGCAATGAAGTCTTGATTAATGAGACAAAGAATGAATTGAAGAAGGACTTTGAGATGACTGATCTAGGGAAGATGAAATATTTTCTTGGACTGGAGGTTGATCAATCTGATGAAGGCATTTTTGTTTGCCAGTAGAGATATACCAAAGAAGTGTTGAAGAAGTTTCATATGGAAAATTGCAAATCAGTTAACACTCCTTTAGTTTAAAATTTAAAGCTGGTGAAGGATGATGGTGCAAAGAAAACTTATAAAAAGATATATAGGAGCTTGGTTGGATGCTTGCTTTATATTACAGCCACAAGACTAGATATAATGTTTCCTATTAATTTGCTATTTAGATTTAGGCAAGAGCTAAGTGAAATGCACTTCCAAGCTGCAAAAAGAGTGCTGAGGTACATCAGAGGATCAAAGGATTATGGAATCAGTTTCAGGAGATTAGAAACTCTGGTTCTAACTGGTTTCACTTATAGTGATTGGGTCGAATTTGTTGATGACATAAAGAGTATTTCAGGCTATACTATCTATGCTGGTTCAAGTCTTGTTTGCTGGAATTCAATCAAACAAAAAATGGTGGCACAATTCACTGCAGAAGTAGAGTATATAGCAGCAACAGAGGCAACCAATCAGGCAATATGGTTGAGGAAAATTCTGAAGGATCTGAGGCACCAACAAATTGAAGCAACTATCATTCTTTGTGACAATCAATCAGCTATAGCAATTGTGAAAAATCCAGTGTTTCATGGGAAGACTAAACACACAAAGATCAAGTACCACTTCATTAGGAAAGCTCAAGAAATGAAGGAGATAGAATTGAGGTACTGCAGTTCTGAGGAACAAGTGGCTGATATCTTCACCAAAGCATTGCCCAAGGAGAGGTTTGAAACACTAAGAAAATGTCTTGGTGTTTCCAACAAAAATTTCAAGGAAGAGTGATGAACCGTGTGTGACATTATTGTTGTCACTCAACAATATTTTTGATTAATGTCTAACACATGTAATGATGAATTGTTAGACTAGTTAACACCTACTACAAGTTATTGTATTGACCAGCATGGTTTAGTTTTGGTTGGTAGGATAGTTGTCAGAAGTATCTTTGAAAAATGTATCCAAGTATGGCTATATATATTTAGCCTTGTATCTCCATATTTTTTGTGAGAATGAATTACTTATTTTTCCTCCTCTTTGTCTTCTAAATTCCATTAAAAACCAACTATCACATCATAAGTGAGACCAAGGTCCCTCTAGGTATGTGGATGATTTTGATAAGTTAGGTAGAGCACGGGATGCCTCTCAAAGAGGACGGAGGCGGAATCAGGGCACATGAGGAGTATGATAGAGATATAACCAAGGTACATACAAGAAAAAAGCTCCAATATCAAGTCGGTGGACCTTAAGGCCCCATTGACTGTACCACTATCATGAGGCCAAATAATGTATAGCCGTCCTAAGAGAATCGCAAGATGGGTACTCGAATTTGTATTTGGTTTCTATCAAGTATTGTAGATACAACTAGGCATACAACCATTATACTACAAAATGCCGGAACTTAAAGGTAGAGTGGAGACCATCGTTAAAAGAGAACAATTGATTGTTGAGGACAAGAGAGTAGAGGGATGTCTAGACCTCAGTCTCAACAAAAACAATCTCCACGGCCTAGTAAAGAATGGACAAGCAAAAATCTAACCTCTCCAAGAGGTTGAGGCAAGGCCCTGCTTTGTGTGTAAATAACTTCAACGCAAACTTTTGTCTCCTCTTAGTCGTACATCTGTCGACCTAAGACGCACACATCATGACTCTTGTTACGCCTCTCTATACAAGGACTCCCACGTAGTCTCAACCATCCTACGTGTCAAACGATTCGATGGTCCCATGCCTATACACTAACATGAGGTGAAACTGGGCCGACCCTCATGTGTGGACGATCTTTTTTCCTTGCGAAGCGAAGTTAGATCGACCCCATTACAAGCAAACCCCATGGAAGAGTCGTCCAGGACGAGGTGGTGAAGGGATCTTAAACAGATTTTGAATTATGTGATTGATAAGACAACTCACCGCCGTCGCCTATTTGGTCAAGTCCAAGGCCATAAGGCTGTGACTAATTGATGTTTATGACAAGATGATGACACATGCATTGTCATCCCATGACCTTTGCTAAATGTTACCTAGGTATAAAAACTCACACTCAGTGCCGTCCAAAGTTAATGCAAGTTTTGAGGTCAATGCCTATGTTATTGGAAAGTTTGATATATTATATGCCTTTTTAGGTCAGTGCCTATGTTATTAGAATGCTTGATATATTAGATTGGACACATTAATCTTGTTAAAGAATTAGTAATTTTCAAACATCTTTATATCACGTGAAATGCTATCTAGTACATCAAACACATTCTACTAGCAAATTCATTGTGCACGGATATCACAAGAGAAAATAATAATATAATATGTATTTTTTCTTTTTTAGTATTATTCACTGATACAGTGACCTTACTAACAAATCGCATACGAGTTAGGTCATTCCGAGTTTGGACGACCCATCCGGAAGACAGATGACGAAGTGAACAAATGGAGGCGTTAGTTTCGGAATTACATGAAATTCCAGCAAGATCACAGCCTAAACTTGAGAGTGTTGAATGGATAAATCCTGCTTTTGACACAATTAGCAAGCTTTCTTTGTTTGACTTGAGATTAGAGTATATACATAATAAATAATAGTCATTTACAGCTGGAAACTGTTCGAGGACAATTATGTTAATTTACATACGTAGAAGAGATTCATTCATTCCTGACCATCAATATATTAATAAGAGTAGTTATATTGTAACCACAATTTTTATTTGATACATCACATTATAATTGCAGTTAAATTCATTGTAACAACTTTTGGTCGAATTCTTACTTTCAATATTTCATTAATTAGTACATCTTGTCCTTGATAATTATTTATATCAAAATATAGTTTTTCCATGCTTTGAAATGAAGGAAAATATTTTTCACACTTTTTATTTATTTATTTTAAAAAATAAGATAAATAAAAAGTTATTTTACGTTATTTCAACGGACCTTTGGACATAAAAAGTTATCAAATACAAAATATGTTAACCAGTGGAATGTTTGAGGATAAAAATAACATGAAAAACGTTAGAAACATAATTTTACAATAAACAAAGATTAAGAAGTGTAAATATAATTACCCTATTCATATTCATGAACATCTCTAAAATTGGAAACTATGCTTTGGCACTTTGCTTCACGACTACACTATTCTCTACAGACCTGCATAAATCTTGACCCTTCATCTTTTTTTCGGTCATGATAAATTTGTGAACAAAAGTTGTGAGGAGAATATGAATATTACTTCGTGCCAAAGTCCATAGTCTATAGAGTGTGTTGGAGTAGGCCCAATTTCTTTAATTTTGACTTTTAAAAGTTGCAAGACTAATGCAAACTACACTAAATGTTAAATAATAAAAACCGAGGCACGGGAAGGAAAGATTTAAAGGACGAGAAATGTGAGAAAAGCTTAACGTGAAAGTTTTGTGTCACAATTTCCTTTCATTTTCAAATGTTTTAACTTTAATATTGTACTCGAATTTCATTGGTCGCTAATTCACAATTACTTTGCTCCTGATTGTGTACTTCTCATTTAAAGTGGTAAATAATCATTAAATTCAAACTGGGGTGTCTTTAGAACTTTCCCTTCTTTGATCTAGAATGTACGAAGATGATTCATCATCGAAAGATTACATTCATCAATTGTGAATAGTGAGTATCTAAATTATGATCATAGCACAATATTTTCATTTACAATAAAATTTATTGAAAATTACGAATCCTAAATATTTATTAACTCAAGAATCACTAGAATATATACATGGTGGGACCGAAATAGAAGAGTAGGGAGATGAGGGAGGGCAAGTCAAGTGCATAACGGGGGTTCGGAAGAATGGCTAGGTTTCTTGGCACTTAAACTAAATGAACGTGTAATAGCAAATAGAGGTCAATTAGAATAGTTGTCAAATGTGTCAGAAAAAAATACAGTTGCCTTCGAGCGAAGAAATAACCTCACAAATACATTATAATATAATACTAAAAAGTGAAATTATTTGGTAGGTGCGAGATCAATGCCGTGGATGGTAATTTTGGCTTGCAATTGACCTTTCCCTTTCTTCCAATTTAAAGGGCAGTGGAAGTGATTTTTTGAAAAATAAATTTTTTTATAGGACGTGTAATTAAAAGTAAAAAAAAATAATATATAAAAATAGATGAAAAATATTTTTTTAAGAATGTATAATTAAAAAATGAGTAACAAAATATAAATGATTCTCAAAATTTCACTTTGACTAAAAAGCTTATGATGTTAATATATTAAAATGTATGGTTGAGTGAGTGGGAAAGGAAATTACAAGGAGTAAAGTGTGAGGGAGAAAAGGAAGGATTAGGTTCTGTAATAATTTAACCTGCGAGAGCAGTTGGCAGTAGTTAGTCTGTCTTTAAAAAATAAAAAATAAATAAATAAATCAAAATCAAAATCAAAATCATATATGTCTCCTGTTCACTTGAGCAGGTAAACGGGGAGTTTTTTTGCTCTCTCTCCTCTCTCTAAGCTGTCATTCATATAGTTGTACATGTATTGTCTCTGATCTCTGATAGAGAGAGGAACTTGATGCTTCCCTGTGCTGTTTCTGCGAGTACCCAGTTGGCAAAAATTGATCTTTCTTGAAGAATCTAAGCAAGCATTTGATGCTCTTAAGGGTACTATCTATGCCCATTATAGGTTTACAGTGTACTACTGTCCTCAGACTCAGTTCATAATATTCTGTTTTCCTCTGTAATTTCAGTAGAATTAAGTGCCTCTTGGTCAATTGTATCTACCCATACTGAGAATATCTTGTTGAGTTTGCAATTCAAAGATTTTTCTGTTCAGCAGCTAGTATTTTTTTTGCCCAAATAATACCTTGTTTGCACTATTTTTCTTTCAGGGGTTAAATGCTTACTTTATTTGTATTAGAATTAATTGCTTAATTTAGTTGATTATAATTTACTGTGAAATTCATATATAAAAGAGAAAAACATAAGGAATCTGCCTTTTTTCATTAGTTTGGTGAGCTGTTACTTATCAAAATTTTCAACTGTCTACTTTAAGCTCTAAAAGATTCATACTTTTTTTTCATATGAATATAGACTTAATCCTAGGGTTCTTGAAATGGGAGTTTAAGTAGATTTTATGCTTGGCATATTGGATTTTCACCTTTTTCCTTTGTGTGTTCTGTAGGATGCTGCAAGAAGGTGTTTCTTCTGCTTTCCTTTAACTTACATTCTCTATTCTTTAAAGCTGCCAAGATTAATTGTTCCTTGTTGAGTGCTGCAAGACATTACCATTTTAGTCAAACATCACTTTTCCTTTTAGTTATAGTTCCTTCTGTTATACAATTCTACCAGGTTCTGGCTCTAGTTTTTCTGTAGAATTTTGGGGTTGAATTGAAGTTGGGTTGAATTAGTTCTAAATAATTCTTGGGATTTTATTGATCATGGATAGTGAAGATAATGTGGATAGGGGATTCCAGCAGAGGAAAGGGGATAGTACGCTGAATTGCCCTTCTTCTGGGATTTTTACAAATTCAATATATGAAAAGGTTCCGGGAATGGGAATGAATTCGGAATCCATGTTCAAATCATCAAATGGGGTAGACCCTTTTTACGGTTCGGGTTGGGATACAATTGTTTCGTTAAATTCGAGTGGAAATTTTGGAGGTTCTTCTGTTGTTCCTCAAAATGAGTTTGCCAATTCACATTACTCTAATTTCCCATCTGAGTCGGGTCTAGTTGATATGATGCCAAAGATTCCGAATTTTGAAAGTGGAAGCTACTCAGAAATGGTCACTTCTTTCCGGATGCCCGAGTGTGGCCCAAATACTAAAAGGAGTCGTCGTCCAAATTATGCCCAAAACAACCTAGGCGGAGTTGAGAGGGCCTTAACAAACGTTGCAGATTCTCAGGAGCATTGCCAAAATTCTGAAGATGGAGTACTAGGAGTTTCACCTAATGGAAAGAGGAAAAGAAAAGCATCAATGGGAGCTTCACCTAAGGTAACTTATAAAACTAATTTTGAGATTACTGTTCTATTATAGAAGTTTACCGTTGATAGATAGTAATGGATCTTGGACTGTATTAAGGAAAATCTTGTTCGTTATATTGTGGAGTCACGTTCACTACTATGAACCAAACATACATTCAATGTCTTATGACCTTTTGACATTCGGCTTGTTAATTGTCGCAGAATGTTGAAGTTGAACACCAGAAGGATCCATCCGAGGACACTTCTGAATTCCCAAACTACGATGATGATGAGAAACAGAAATTTGAACAAAATGTTTGCGCAAATTTGCTCAATAAGCAAGCGGTTAAACAAACTAATGATAATTCTTCTACTGCAGAACCTTCTAAAGAAAATTATATACATGTAAGAGCCAAAAGGGGACAGGCAACAAACAGTCATAGCCTTGCAGAAAGGGTAATAAACTCCTCCTTCTAAACCTATAGTTCTATGGAAAATCTCCTGTTGTTTTCAGAGAATATTAGTATTAAGTCTATTTTGTTTTCAGGTGAGAAGAGAGAGGATTAGTGAAAGGATGAGATTGCTGCAAGAACTGGTTCCTGGCTGCAATAAGGTAACTGGCTTTTTAGTTAAAATTTTTTTAGTATTTTTATGTGGCCAAATATTAGTACTGAGCCTGCATACTTTTAATTTTGAAGATTACTGGGAAAGCAGTGATGCTTGATGAGATTATCAACTATGTGCAATCGCTGCAACAGCAGGTTGAGGTATGCATTTTTTAAGTTTCGGAAAATTATACGTTTGCTAGTATGAGAAGATAAGTTTTATTGATTTGAATATTACAATGCTCATGATTCTTGAATAAAACTAGATGTGGATTGTCCTCCATATTCCAAAATGTTTGCTAGCGAGCCCTATTCCATACTTAAGAGAGAAATAAAAACAGAATAAGATAAAAATCAAGAAGAGCCTACATGCAAATCTATGCTGGATTGCCCTAAACGTGTGAGCTGTTGCAATTTCTCACCATAAAAGAGAGACTAGGATTCCTCACACCTCACACACAAAATTTGACCCTTAAAGATCTGCAATCAAGAAGACAAGTGTAGAGTATAATTAAGCTTTATAGAGTCCAACAAATTCCCTTGCAACAGAACCTTGATAAGATTTCGTTGCTTTTCCTTACCATATCTTAATGCGTTGGTCAATGTGTATTTCCCTTGCAAAGAGTTTTCTTAGAATTGTTATAAAAGGCCCTAGTCACGGGTGAGAGCTATGCACAAGTTAGGTGCGTCTGGACCTTCTTGAGAATTGTTGAACAAATTTATTGTTTCGTAATATTATACAGTTTGTTTGGAAGGTTTGAAGTAATTGTTTGTAGAAGCAAAAGGATGTTTTTTTCATTTCCAACATTCTAGTAATACTAATATTTACTTCAATTTTCTTTCCATATTCTTTATCAACTTGTAAGTTTATGATCTAATAATAAAACTTTCTTGTTGCAGCTTTTATCAATGAAACTTGCAACTGTAAATCCAGAATTGGACGCTGATATAGATCGGATTTTATCCAAAGATGTGAGTTAGGATCCATTCATTTCTTATTATTTCTTTGACACAAGGCAAGAATTGCAAATAATCTTACAATTTTGCTGTTTTTAGATTCTTCAATTTCGAGGTTACAATCCAGGTGCTCTTGGAATTGATTCTGGATTAAGTTCATCTCATCCTTTCCCGGGATTTTCCCCAGGAACTTTTTCTGGTGTTCCTGTTGCTAATCCTCCGCTTCATCCCTTAACTCATGTAATACAAATATCTTTCTGCTTACTTGTTATGGCTACTCCTTTTATAAGCAATAATATATTGAGTTTATTTTCTGCAGGCTTTGTGCAACAATGATCTCCAAAGTATTCTCCAAATGGGATTTGATGCTAATCCTCCTGGCAGCAATTTGGGAGCAAATGGTAATTGTCAGGAGCTCTCTCTTTAGATTTCACGACATATTTTCTAATATCATCTCAAGTCATTACGTCCCCATTTTCCTAAGCTGACAACTTGATCTTATTGTGCAGGACTGTCGAAAATGGAGCTATAGATTTTGTTCGGAAGCTTAAAGTTATTGTTCCGGCTGACAGAAAATTGAAATATTCCTACATCAAGTGGAGATTTCATTCCAAAGTAAACAGTAAACGATGCTTAAACTTCTCTTTTTTCTAGTTCTGTATAGGTTCTCAGCTCCTAACTTTCTGTTCTTCGAATTTTAGCAGAAGAAAATGACTTATTAGATTTACCAAGCCATGTAAATTTCGAGCTCGACTTTCATTTCTGGAAGCGATCATTTTCATTGATGTTATATTCGTGTCTAGCTTTATGAAAATATCGGAGAAGCAAATCTTAAAGATCTTTATTTTTCTTTATTTTTTTCATGTGTAGTGCACAATTTGAAAAATGGGAGTGTTGCTGGTTTAGCCTAATTTGATCGTTTAAAAGGATAGCGTATGTTGTTTATAAATATTTAAATTATCAGATTGGCCTAGGGGTGGTCATAACCAGTTTGTGTAACCTAGTTTAAATGAAAATGTTTGCAAGAACAAAAATAACAAGAACACACAGGATTTTTTCGCCACTAAAGGCCTGGATGTTCAGCTTTCAATCTAATTACCCGTTGAGTATCTATACAGAGATATAGTTTTAGATCCACTAGAATCAACCAAATACAACAAAAAATATTTTAGAAAAAGATTATATAAATTGAACACGAAGAAGAAGAGTATAGAACTCAGAGAGAGAACTCTAGAAAACCATAGAGAATATCTACCAACACCAAGGCAGAGAGAATGTAGACGTGTAAGGCTAAACGTCTCTACCCAAGAGTCACACAAATTTAACGGTTGGGAGATGGCCACGCGTACGACAAGATCACAAACATTCATGAGGCAAAATCGCATTTCCATAAAACACAACTTATCAAGTTATAAACAGGAAGTCCAATACTAACAGCCCAAATCCAATAATAGCGAGGCAGCCCAAACATAATAATTTCCAGTTTACTGAACAATTCTTGGCATTAACTAGTGTATCTAGATATCAACTTTTTTCATTTGCTCTTATTTTACCTGTGAAAAGAATATAAAGAAAGTAAACATTTAAAGTAATACAACTTGATATTCTAAATTCACAATCCTTTCAAGTAATATTTAAAATTTTCAAGCAGTTTTTGAATTTATTTAAAGACGGTACCTTGGTTCCAAGATCAAATGAATTAAATTCAGTAGGAATTTTTTACTAGACCTTTCTCAACCATGTTTCTCACAAAATGAAACTTTATATCAATATATTTTGTTCTATCATGATATACATGATTTTTGTTAAGGTGAATGACACTGATTGTTGATATAAATCTTAACCATTTCATTTTTAAAACTAATTTCATTTAATAATCCACTTAAACAAAGACATTCTTTAACATCATCACATGCAACAATATATTCTGACTTTGCAGAAGATAAGGCTACAAGTTTTTGCAATTGAGACTTCTAACTAACACATCCATCATACAAAGTAAAATATAAGATGAAGTTGATTTTCTTTTATTTAAATCTCCAATAAAATTAGAATCAATATTGCCCTTAAGAATTATGTCTTTGTTGCATCTTTTAAATTTTAAATGTAAGTTAGATGAACTTTTCAAATATCTTAGCATCCAATTAATAACAAACAGTGTGTTTCATCTAGGTTTGCCATAAATCTATTAAGAATACTTATGCCATGAGCCGTTAGGTCTAGTACATACCATTAGATACATAATAGAATCTACAGTATTAGAATAAGGTACCTTTTTCATTCTTTCAAACTCATCATCAGTTTTAGGTGATTGTCATTAGAGAATTTAAAATGATTAGCAATAGGAAGTGAAACAGGTTTACATTCAATAATAGAAAACCTTTCAAGTATCATTTTCACATAAGAGCATTGATTCAAATAAAGAATACATTTGTTCCTATCTATTTTAATTTCTAATCCAAGAACTCTTTTAATTTGTACTAAATCTTTCATTTCAAATTCAAATTTTGATTTTGATTTGATTAAATCTATTTCAAATCTATCATGGCAAGCAAGCAACATGTCATTAGCATATAATAACAAGCAAACAGATTTAGGTCCTTCTGACCCTTTGTAAAAGAAACATGAATCAAAATTACTCTTAATAAAACCCAAATTTTGAACATATGAGTTAAATTTCTTGTACCATTATCTGGAGGCTTGTTTTAATCCATAAAAAGAGATTTCTTTAACAAATATATCTTTTTAGATTTTGAATTAACTTCAAAACCCTTTGGTTGACTCATGTAAATGACATCATCAAGATCGCCTTTTAGAAAGGTAGATTAACATCAAATTGATCAAATTCCCAGTTAAAATGAGCACTCAAAGCATGCAGAATCCTGATTGAAGTATATTTTGCAACTGGGGAAAATATTTCATTATAATAAATTCCCTCTCTTTGAAAGAACCCTTTAATTACAAGTTTGGCTATATATCTTTTATTCTTTGCATTAGAATCTCCTTCTTTGATTTTAAAAACCCACTTACAGTCTACTACTTTTTGGTTTTTAGGTTTGTCAACCAAAATCTAAGTTTTATTTTTAATCAAAAAGTCTATCTCATATTTTATGGCTTCTTCCCAAAAATGTGGTTCAGTATAGTTAACCGCCTCTTCAAAATTAGTTGGTTCAAAATTTAAGAAGTTTAATGTAGAAAACAAAGTCACAAAATCATCATTGCCAATTCTAGTATAAGGAAACCTATTTCTTTTACTTTTATCTTTGATTAGTTGATAATAATCAAGAATAGGATTTTGAGATTCAACTTCATTTTCAAATTCATCTTGATCATGATTTACTTCAAATTGGGTAGTCTCCACCTCAATCAAATTATTGGTATCGGTCAAGTTTTCTTCTTGATTTGATAAAACAATTTCATTAACAAGTGTAGTTTCAACGGATTCCAAATCTGGTGAAGCATTACTGGGTGCATCATTTTCATTGAAGTTGGCTCCTCTAAAGAAGCCATTTAGCTCCCCATTTATGAAAATAGAGAAAGAAGGATTGACATTCCTGCTAATGATGACTTTGAAACCATTTTGACTTTTAACCCAAAGTCTATAATCTTTGGTTTCCTCTCCATAACCCAGAAAAATAATTTACGTATCTTGGATCAAGTTTGCCTTCAATTTGATAAGAATAGGCAATGTAGCCAAAACTTTTAAGTCTTTTATAATCTAGTAACTTACCAAACCATAGTTTTTCAAGGACTTGAAAATCAATAGCACTTGATAGATATCTATTTATAAAACTAGTGACATTTTTTAAAATTTCACCCTAAAAAAACTTGGGAAGACTAGAACTAAGCAACATGCACCTGACCTTTTCCAATAAAGACTTATTTATCCTCTCAGCAACACCATTTTGTTGAGGCGTGTATGTTACAGTTTTATGCCTTAATATTCCAAATTCTTTATAGAAAAAATCAAATTCAAAATTATTGAATTCAAGGCTATTTATCTGTCTTAAGTGCTTTGACTTTCTTAATAGTTTGATTTTTTATCATCAATTTCCATTATCTAAAATATTGAAAAGTATCATATTTTTGTTTCAAAAGAAAAGTCCATATTTTTCTCGAAAAATCATATACTATAAGTAGTTAGAATCTAAATCCACTTAGGCTGTGTTTGATAGGCCTTCAATTCCATGGAAGATGGAAAACTTCCCACCATTTTCCAACTTTTTGGTTGTTTGATAGGGTATATTTTCCAGGCAAAACATTTTCCCATTTCCAAGCACGTGACCCTCTTTTCCTCAGAATACTGGAATTTGTTTTCCCATGGTTGAGCAGGTTTTTTGTTTTCTTGGCAGGTGGGAATTGTATCCATATTCATCCACTACACCGGCACCTTCTACTCCAAATTCATCCAGTATGCCACCGGACAAACCACCGGATTTCCACACCGTCAACAAGTCCTCATCCCATTCTTCAATTCCATACCAAAAATCGAACATAACACCTCCAAAATCAGACGAAATTCAGGCTCAAAATCAACCCTTCACGCACGGTTTCAACACCAATTCTAGCCAAACCTCCAACACCAACGACCATACTCCATCACAGGCCCTAATACTCATCAAGGCGAGCAGTTTCATGGTCCCATATCATTAAGAAATGAGTTATAATGGATTGCATCTCTTAACCATTTGAAAGCAGCGAATCGACCTCAGAAAAAAAAAATCCCAATTCCGGCGCCGGCGTGAGAATATCGATCGTGCACCACCACCATTACCACCTGTTCATTATGGCGGACAACATATATATATGGGTCTTCGTCAATTTAGCTCGAATCCAAAAAAAACCCATTGAATTTCAAAAAACCCGCTGCCAAGAAACCATTGAAGATGATAGCCAACTAGGCGGCGGATGTGTGAAGAAATTGGAAAGGAGAGGATTCAGTGATGGTGTGAAGAAAATGAAATGCGAGGATAACGTTTTTATTTTGGTTGAACTGAGATTCATTGAAATAGATCCAGTGACTGAAAAGAACTGGCAGAGGAAAATGAGAATGGGAGTATATAATTTTCTTGTAAAAGAACCCAATCAAACAACAATATATGGAAAATCACAATATTTTCCAACTGGAAAATTATACCAATCAAACGCAACTAATTGATATTTCCCAGGAAAACAAGTTCTAGGTAAATATTTTCCCTGGAATTCGTTTTCTTTCCACCCTATTTTCCATCTTGCAATCAAACGTACCCTTAGTGTATTTACATATACTGGACCCCACAAGTTAGCATGTAAATAATTAAAAATAAAAGTGAATTCATAAATCTTAGATTTAAAAGGTAATTTGTTTTGTTTTCTAATAACACATTCTTCACAGAAAATTAACTTTTCAATACTATCCTTTCCAAAACATCCATGTAGCGATCGAGTCTTTTTAATTATAATTCGTTTTCTTTCCACCCTATTTTTCATCTTGCAATCAAACGGACCCTTAGTGTATTTACATATACTGGACCCCACAAGTTAGCATGTAAATAATTAAAAATAAAAGTGAATTCATGAATCTTAGATTTAAAAGGTAATTTGTTTTGTTTTCTAATAACACATTCTTCACAGAAAATTAACTTTTCAATACTATCCTTTCCAAAACATCCAAGTGTGTTTAAAATGATTAGTCCATTTTCACTAATGTGGCGCAGTCTTTTATGTCAAATTGAAGACTTATAAGAACTAGAACTTACTGTTGCAGAACTATAACCAACTAAAGGTTCAACCTACAAGGCGAAGATTCCATTCATCTTAGGATAAGAGATAATAACTTTTCTATCAAGATTCAAATTGGTAAAACATTTATGAATTCTTATATCATATTCTTCATCCGATCCACCTAAGGAAATTAGATTTCTTTGCAATTTGGGAACATATCTAAAGTCATTCAGTTCAAGAATATGATTATTTTCCAGCAAAAAATTGAGTTTTCCAATTCCTTTTATTTGAAAAACTCGTGTCATTGCCCATCTGAACTAGTCCCCTATTGAGACCAACAAATTCAGTAAACCATTATTTTATAGGGCACATATGAAAAGTACAATTAGAGTCAAGAATCCATTCATTTGGATTTTTTTTGGTTGTACTAACAAGAACAACTCCTTGTATATCAAATTTATTCGTGTAGATAATATTCACCTATGATTCAATATAACTCTATTTGTTTTGATTATAACAAGCAAGATACTTATGTTTCTAACAAGTCTTTTTTCTTCAGTTTTGCATGTATAAATTTTCTTAAACATTCAAAGGCTCAAATCATCATCCATTGAAGAACAAAATTTCAAAAGAGACTCGAAGAAAACAAGAACTTTGAATATTAGAGTTTAGAAGTTTTTTTTATTGAAACTTCAATTCATATGTAAAGATATTAACTTATCAATCTTTAGCAAATGCATAAAGCTTAAATTATTTTCATAATTCATCTCTTCATCACTTGCATAAAAA
>CAIGRS010204182.1:0-11795 GCA_903798395.1 Fraxinus floribunda | reverse complement strand
GTGGGGGAAGAATTGATTTTGAATAGTGATATGATGGGAAATGTGTGGTTGAAAAAGAAGAAAAAGTTATTGATGTGATGGAAAATATTATTTTATTGAAGAATGTGTGGTTGAAAATGAGAATTGATTTACTGTAGAAAATTAGAATCTGTACCAAACAGGCCCCTAAATTGAATTCGAATTAGAACTCCCAAACAGACTTTGAATGGAATTCCCATATAGATTTCAAATGAAATTTCCAAATATTCTTCGAAATAGAATTTGGGTCACATCTTAATTCTAACATGGGAGAATTGTAGTCACAATACCAATTCTTTCATTTTGTTTCAGATTTTACCCAAAACTTTTTATTTGTGTTACACACATTCTCAACTTTTCAAAAACTAGCACTTGGAATCCAAATAGATGGATCTTTAGTTAACTAGTATAGCAGAATTTGACTAAATGAAAAAAAAAAATGGCAAAATAGTAACTCTACAATTTCAATAAGAAATTAAATAAACAAAAGGAAAAAATTATTCTTCAAAGATACATAGATAACTTCTCTCCTTCACACACCTCTTCCCACCCTACACTTGAAATCATCACCATTCACCTGCCATCACCACCCAACGTCGGCACCATCATTAACCAAATGAAAAATTCGGTACAGTAACTGTAATTCTCCCTTTATTTTTTTTACAGTCAAATTGATTTTTAAGGCCATATGTATGACACACTTGTTAGGCTTAACACTACTGCTTGAGTCACACTAGACCTATAAACTCTCAAATTTTTTTGTTTAAATCTTCTTTTATTTTTTATTTTTAAATACAGGCTAAGTCGCTGCAATTACTCTTCGAATGGCCCTACTCCAAGTGAAAGCTAGCTCACCGCAACGCCCCGTATTAGGTCACTCGAATCTTGGTAATTAGGACATTTTTACACATTTAGAGTGTGTACGGTATAGCTTTTAAATCAATTAAAATTGAAAATATAATTATTATTGGATCTCATTCGTCCAATAACGGCTAATTTTTCAATTTTAATCTGATTATAATCTCTACCAAACACGCCGATTTTTGATTATTAAAGAATGATATATTCGGTATGGTAAATTTATTTATTTTTTATTTTTTTACAATTGGAACAAATTTTAGATTCAATGGTAGAATAAATTATCACTTTAATGGACAAATTTCATAAAAAACGAAACCAAATGACACCAAATTTTCAACATTTTTCATGAAAAATTATACCGATCAAACACAATTAATTACAATTCCCAGTAAAATATTTTTTAGGAAAATCAATTCCCTGTAAAACATTTTCTTTCCACCCATTTTTCACCCTTGCAATCAAACGGATCCTCAATTTTTTTGTTTAAATCTTCTTTTATTTTTTATTTTTAAATACAGGCTAAGTCGCTGCAATTACTCTTCGAATGGCCCTACTCCAAGTGAAAGCTAGCTCACGGCAACGCCCTGTATTAGGTCACTCGAATCTTGGTAATTAGGACATTTTTACACATTTAGAGTGTGTACGGTATAGCTTTTAAATCAATTAAAATTGAAAATATAATTATTATTGGATCTCATTCGTCCAATAAAAGTCAACAATAACGACTAATTTTTCAATTTTAATCTGATTATAATTTCTACCAAACACACCGATTTTTGATTATTAAAGAATGACAACTTGTTCCTGGTATTTAATAATAATAATAATAAAGTGATTATAAAAGAAATCGTACCATCTAGCAACACATTTTGTTAAGCATCAAAATAGTAATTTCTCTTCTTTGGAATTATATTCATGGTACAATTTTTATTTATTATAAATTTATAATACATTTTAATTATATTTAAAGTCATCCATACTTGCTTATTATAATAATTATGTCCATAATTTTATTTTATTTTTTTGACATCCTCATTATTCTATTGGTTTGCACATTTTGTCTCTAAAAACAATTTTCGTCCAAAAAGTCCATTGGGAGGACATAAAGTGAAATATTTGTTTGTCATTTTTTAAAAAATAATAATAAATCTAAAATTGTGATAAAATATTTTTCCACATTTCTAGGCATACATACAAGATATTTTATTTATTTTTTTTTTTTTTTACAGAATTCATCATCTGATGTGCTAATTAATGAAAATTTGTTAGAAACATAAGTGTTATATTGAACAGATATTGACAACATTTAAGTACAATTAAAATATGATGAAATAAATAAATTTGTGGAACGAATATAATTACTCTTATGCTTTTAGCTTTTCTACTCAAAATCTATTGTTAAAACTTAAAACGATTTTAATATTAATTAATTAAGGCAATTTCTTTTATATTAATAGGACGAAGGGAGTATTTTTTTTTTTTTTTTTTCCTTTCCCTTTGCATCATAAAGAAATTGTCCAAATTTCCATAATTCCAAAAAGAAAAAGAGCAATAAGAATTCAGCAAAGACACAAAAATCTTTCATTTATTCGTTAATTTATACTATTTTCAGCTTCTTCGTCATAGTCATCGTCTTCATCTTTTCTGTTAAATGCACAACGTCCTTGTCCTCGTCGTCCACCGAGTGTTCTCCATGATATTCTCCCAGTCAAAATCATGATCAAAATCCCTATTTCCACGGATTATCCTTTCCTCAAAATCTTCATCTGTCAGTTTATCATCAATAAATTCAATCATATGGGCAAACCCAATAATCACTGATAATTTGAGAAAGGAGAAATGGGGACTGGGAAGCAGAGGTGGAAAATTTACTTTCACAAGTCACCATCCCCACTATTCCTCCTCAAAAAGCAATGCCCATCTATTCCAAACGAGTTTCTGTGTCCAATATCAGGTGCTTTAATGGCGGATCCTGTTATAGTATCCTCCGGCCACACTTTTGAACGGAATTGCGTTCATGCTTGCGTTTCACTCTCCTTCAATCCCAAATTGGCCGATGGTTCCAGCCCCGATTTCTCCACCATCATACCCAATCTCGCCCTTAAATCCACCATCTTCAATTGGTGCCGGAACCATCTCATCGACCCACCTAAACCCATTGATTTTTACTCAGCCGAAAAACTCGTCAGTACATTAATTCACCACAATAGTGCGGATGACGGAACCGAGTTAACTCGGACACCAAGTCAGGTGTCGGTAACTAGTTCGGAAGAATCGGTGACGCCCAGAAACGGGATCCTCACTCCCTTACCGCTAAAAACTCGACCCGCTTGTTATTCATCATCCTCTTCCTCAGATATGGAAATCTTAAATTCTAACTCACTGGAAGATGAAGAATTCATTATGAAATTGAGAAGTTGTGAGGTTTCTGAACAGGAAGAGGCTTTAATTTTACTTCGAAAACTGACTCGCACCAAGGAGGAAACCCGACTTTATCTTTGTACTCCGAGATTACTCTCAGCCCTCAAATCATTGATTACCTCGAGATATTCATCGTTGCAAGTGAATGCAGTGGCGGTGTTGGTGAATCTGTCTCTGGAGAAACAAAACAAAGTGAAGATCCTACGGTCTGGGATTGTTCCACCGGTGATTGATGTTCTAAGGGGAGGATTCCCTGAGGGTCAAGACCATGCAGCCGGTGTACTCTTCAGTTTATCCCTCGATGATCAGAACAAAACTGCCATTGGTGTTTTGGGCGCGTTGCCACCGCTTCTTCACGCCCTCCGATCCGACTCGGAGCGGACTCGCCACGACTCGGCTTTGGCTTTGTATCACCTTTCTTTAGTGCAGAGCAATCGGGTCAAAATGATCAAACTCGGGGCGGTCCAGATTTTATTGGGCATGATGAAATCGGGTCACATGACGAGTCGGGTCCTTTTAACTCTATGTAACTTAGCTGCCAGTGTGGAAGGAAGGACATCAATGCTGGATAGTGGTGGGGTGGAGAGTTTAGTGAGTAAGCTGTGTCAAGACGAGTTTGAATCCGAGTCGACTCGGGAGAGTTGCGTGGCAGTGTTGTATGGGCTGAGCTATGGCGGATTGAGGTTCAAGGGGTTGGCGAAGGAGGCAGGGGCGGAGGAAGTGTTGAAAAAGGTGGAGGCAATGGGGAACGAGCGGGCGAGGGAGAAGGCGACGAGAATTCTTGAGGTGTTGAGGGCGAAGGACTCGGAGGATGAGGAAATTGATTGGGAAGAGTTGCTTAACTCGGAGGATACAGTGTCAGCACACAGAATCTAACTCGGGCTGAGTCAAATTTGAGGTTCGTTAATTTTTATTTTATTTATATATATTTTTTTTTTCTCTTTTTGTGGGAATGTAATAAGTTGTTCAAATTTTTATTTATTTTTTCTTTTTTTCTCGTGTGTGGTAATTTTTGGTAATACGAGTGTTTGGGAAAATAAAGATTTTGATTTTTTTTTTTTTTTTTTTAAACGCGGTCTAGTATGGCCCTGTATAGGAAAGTGCTTTTCTCAACCGGGTTGTATATATTTGATGACCTTTTCATTTGAATAAAAATGTATATTTATTTTGACAAAATAATTGTATATAAATGGTTTTTGAATAATTAAGATTTTTGTATAAGGTTTTATGCTTTTTACTCAAGTTTTTGAAAAAATCTAGACGTTGCCCAAAGCTCCACATTTATGTTGAGTTGCAAATCTCGAATTCCGCTTTACCATGGAAATCTCAAATGTTCATGAATGATTTTTTGAAAAATTCAAGATGTCTTCCAAAACTTAAGATTTGTGTAGAGTTGCAAATTTCCAATTTTGCTTCATCGAAGTTCCGGGAATACTTTTTCCCAATTTTTTGAAAAAATCGTTATCGCCCAAAAAGGACATTTGTGATGAGCTGTGAATCTCGAATTTTGTTTCAGCATATCAAACATTGAATTTTCGAAAAAAGATAATTAATTAGTGTCTTGATCAAATTACATGAGTGGATTGCACACGATCATTTGACAGAGCAATTGGATTGAATGAGATGATGAGAGTTATTTGCGCATGGACAATCAATTTGAAGGTCAAATGTATGGACATTTTTACAAAAATGCAAATAGTGGGAACGTTGTGTCAATTACTTTAACTTGAATTGAGTGATAAAAAATACAATGGAGTCTTATAGTCAAGGGAAGATGTGCAAAATATTGAGTCCACGAAAGTGTAAATTGAATTGTATAGGGCTAGTATGCTCGGCATTTGCTAGTGACAGGGCCACAGGGGCCCAGTCACTCCCCACCCCCACCCCCAACCACGAATTAGTACAGGGCACATGTGGCCCTGACTCAAAACCCATTATGGTACGAGATTAAGTAGCATGAAAAGGTCATTTTTTTTTTCTAAAGTAACGAGCATGATTCCACCACACCATGCATGAACAGACTTTTGCTGGTCCAATTTACCTTACCTGTCATTTGGCATCCTATCTAGGGGCGACAATCGAGTCGAGCGGCTCATCGGCTCGATCGTTCGACTCGTACTATAGCTGCTCACGGGCCGTTCGAACTCGTAAAAAAATGAACCCGAGCAGGCCGGCTAGGTAGGCGAGCCGAGCCTGCTTGGCTCGTTTTTTACGAGCGGCTCGTCTAAATTTTTTTTTTATTATATAAAAGGATAATTAAAAAAAAAAAATCAAAAAAGGCGAGCCCGAGCTGAGTACCTTGGCTCGGCTCGCTACAGTACGAGCTCGTGGGCAACGAGCCGAGCCGAGTCGAGTCTCGGCTCGTTTGCCAACTCTAATCCTATCCTCTCCAAATTGTCTCTAAGGTTTGTCGAGTTAGACTTTCCAACGAGTTTTATTTTCCATTTTGTTTAATTTTTCTAGAAGTTGACCCAACCCACTCATTTTTCAAAGACGGCGTGTTTTATTTTTACATTTCTACAACTACACTAACTATGCCTACAATATGGGTGCATGATAATATTGTGCTCCGCTTGACATATATAATTATCGAGTTCTTGTGCTCCGCTTGACAAATAATTATCGAGTTCATTCATGTCTCCACCACATTATTCATGAATTCTCGCCTCTGATAGACACTTCGAACTACGAGTTTAAATCTTTGAAATCTTAATCTTACCTTTTTCTTGGTGCTTTCAACGTTCGGTAAAGTTACAAGTAGCAAAGTAGTAAAAGTGAAAGTATATCTAAAAGATATTTTATTTTTAAACATAATTATATTAACTTTTTCTTATTTATGCAAATTATATTAAAAAAAATTATTGATTAATATAGAAATTAGTAAATTATATTCATTTCACATCGTTCAACCATATCACATGCAAGGTACCAAACCTAGGTAAGAATGAATACATTATGATGTTACCAAAAATCGTCACCTGTCGATTCTCAACCTTGAGAGTTGAAGAGGATCACGAACCAAATCTCCAGCACTTGAAACAATCCGATGCTTAAATTAGCTAAAAGGGGAAATATAAGTGTAAGACTATAAATTGAATGTAAAAGCATAGTTGAATAATGAACTAAGACTTGTATTTACAAAGGTAAGTAGCACATTATTTATAGAATTAGGATACTTGAAGCCTTATCTATTTAATAGATGTAAAAAAACTTGAGTATTTCAATATGAGGAGTTATAAGCCAGTTAGGATCCAATCTTATTGCAATTGGATAAGTGTAGGATGGAATTAGAATCCTACTAGGGTATGTCTTTTGAAATAGAGAAAGGGACAAAGATAAAAAAATTCAAGGTGACGTGGAATCATCACGTATGACAATTAAGCCCTAGAAAGAAACTTGAGGAGGACACCTTGAGCAAACTCCTAAGATGGTCGAAAACAACCTCGAGCACTTTTGTTCGGGGTTGATAAAAAATTGACCATATCATGGCCTCTGTGCATCCATGTTCGGGATTTGAGGATATTGCTTAGAATACTCGAGGCTCGAAAATGAGATGTAGATTGCTTAGGTTGAGTGTTGACTGCTTAAGGTCGAGTGAAGGAAGTGTTGATAGGCCCCTGAACACATAGATCTAGGAAAGAAAGCTTCGGGTTTATAAGATCGATCATTTTACTTAATGATTTTTATGATTAATTTTTGTTTGAAAGTACGAAGTATTTGTAAGGATGCTTGCACAGGACAAGGCTTTGAGTTGCTTGCTGGCAGGCAAAATTTTAGGTCCTTGATCATAGGTAAGGCTTTAAGGTGCTTACACGTGGTAAGACTTTGAGTATTTTCTCGTGGACAAAGCTTTGAGGTGGTTCCACAGGGCAAGACTTTGAGTGTTTGCTCGTAGGCAAGGCTTTGAGGTGCTTGCACTGGACAAGGCTTCTGACTAATAAGAAATCCATGAGTTGGGGCTTACCTTCCATAATGAGAAAACAACGAGCTATGACTCGCCTTCAATAATGAGAAAACAATAAGCTAGGGCTTACCTTCAATAATGAGAAATCAACACGCTAGGGCTCGCCTTCGATAATAAGAAAACTACGAGCTAGAGCTCGCTTTCGATAATAAGAAAACCATGAGCTAAGGTTCCCCTTCAATAATAAGAAAATCATGATTTATAACAATAATCAATAAAGTACAACCTCTGTATTTTCCATAAGTTAGGTGTTAGAATTTGGGAGTAACCCGAATTCCTTATTGAAGTAATTAAAGACTTTTAATTGAAGTGCACGTCAAGAAGAATTCAGTTTGGAATGCTATTAGAGTCCTAAGTCAAGGTGAAATTCTATTTTGAAAGCCCACTTGAAAATTGGTATAGAACTTGAAGAAGAGTTCAGGATGGAGAAACCAAATTGGAACAAAAAAAAAAATGGGCAGAATGCTCAGCGCTGCATTGTCGGCATGGGTGTTGGGGCGCCCGACGCCACCTGTACCTATTTCGATTTTTTATCTTTTCTTCTTATTTTTTCGTTTTGGACTAAGTTTTTAGCATCTTACTTTATCAACAACTCTACTATGAGGGTTTAGACATCCACTACATGTTCCCTATAAATTATTAGGATCTTCTATACAATTTCATAATATGAGAAAATAGATTACTAGAGTTTTAGGATTAATTGTATTTTTCTCCATTATTATTGGTGTAATAAAATATCATAATTCATCTGCTACATTTTTCTTGTATTTTTTTTATTCTTTTGCTTGTGATCAAATATTTCATTATAGTATCATATAACTTCAATATCTCAATCCGATGGTTGATTCACAACAAGTGGTATCAGAGCCAGGTTCAACAATTCCGCAAGAGCGCAGTGTTTGATTTGTTCGAGGTTTTTAGTTTATGATTACTTCCATGAAGTATGACATTTCGCTTTTGGATCAGAGCACTAGGTTTTTGTTATTGCAGGTTAAGATACGTGCAGTACTCGCACAACTGGATTTAGATGATGTGTTGTTGGGAAGACAAGATACCCGCAACTTTGAGCGCGGAGGAGAAATTACGGAAAGATAAGAATGTAGTTTCTCACATTCATCTTCATCTATCAAATACCATTGTTTAGGACATTTGAAGGAGGGTTCAGTAACTGCTTTATGGTTGAAGTTGGAGCAATTGTGCATTACTAAAAGCATGACAAGCCAGTTGCATCTCAAGCAACGTTTATACTCTCATCGAATGGCAAAAAGAGGATCATTAGAAGATCACCTGTAGCTGCTTTATGGTTGAGGTTAGAACAATTGTGCATGACTAAAAGTCTGACAAGTAAGTTGAACCTCAAGCAGCGTTTATATTCTCATCGCATGACAGAAGGAGGATCATTGGAAGATCACCTGGCTGTATTTAAAGAAATTGTCGCTGATTTGAAAACTTTGGATGTAAATTATGATGAAAAAGATCTGGCCTTGATCATATTGTGTTCGTTGCCTGTTTCATTTTCTTTATATAGAGACACAATCTTGTATAGTTGTGATATTCTCACCATAGAGGAGGTGTGTGATGCTTTATTTTCAAAAGATAAGATTAAGCATCTGGTTTTAAAGGTCATAGATGGAGAAGGCCTTGTTCTCATGGTGTTCTGTAAGGGGCTGATCGAAATCTAAGTTTAGTAATCAGATTTGTAACTTTTACAAGAAGAAGAGGCACTTGAAGAAGGATTGCTATAAATTACAGAATAAAGAAAGGTTGGCTACAAGTCTATATGGGAAGTAATTAAAAACTTCATGTGAAGCAGACCTCGCAGAGAACGTTGTAAATGAGAGAGATCTTTTGGCTATTTCTGACATCGGGTCTAAACCAGATGAGGATTGGATTCTGAATTTAGCATATATGTTTCATATTTCTCCTAATAAGGACTTGTTTACTGCATATGAAATAGTTTCCGAATGTGCTGTGGTTATAGGAGACGACATCTTGTCGGGTTATTGAAATTGATATGGTCAGATTGAAGTTATTGGATGGGACAATTAGAACACTTGGTCAGATTCGACATTTCCAAATTTGAAAAAGAATCTCATCTCGTTGTATATCCTTGATTCAAAGGGTTATGAGTTTTTTTGGTGGAGGTGAAGTTTTGAAAGTTTGTAAAGATGCTCAAGTTGTATTGGAGGGAAAAGATCTCAGTTATATATCTTGCAGAGTCGTGCAGGATCTAGAAGAGTCAATCAGCACAGGNTTATGAGTTTTTTTGGTGGAGGTGAAGTTTTGAAAGTTTGTAAAGATGCTCAAGTTGTATTGGAGGGAAAAGATCTCAGTTATATATCTTGCAGAGTCGTGCAGGATCTAGAAGAGTCAATCAGCACAGGTTCAGTACCGTGGTGGATATTCAATTTGGTACAATACCCTTAAGAGCTCGTAAAAGGTCGGGTTTGAAGAATACTGCTCAGTTAAGTTCAGGAGATATGGATAATGTCGCTTTGCCACCATTACTTGCAGCGCCATTGTATTCAATTGTTAGGAACGGACCCAGTGAAAAAAGATATGTGAATACTGATTTTGTTGAGCAAGCTTTCAATATAGTAAACAGTGTACAATTTAGAGCAAGGGGCATACTTTAAAAATATTAAGGATTATTTCTACTTTGGGGTGTGTTACAGCCCAATTTGGTGAATTTTAAAATCACTATGATTTTTTTGGAATTTGAGGTAATTCTATAAAGTAATGCTTGTATTCATTGGAAAATGTGGAGTATTTTGTGTTTGGTTGAAGAAATTTGTTTTGGTTATTGTTGAAGAGTCGGTTCATTCTTTGTGAACGGATTTTCTTCTCCAAGTGGAGAATATTTTGGAGTTTTATTCATTGTAATGGAATTCGTGTCAAGGTGAAAATTGTTAAAATTTGGGTAATTCCTTATTGAAGTAATTAAATAATTCTAATTGAAGTGCATATCAAGAAGAATTCAATTTAAAATGTTATTAAAGCCATATATCAACTTGAAGTTCTATTTTGGAAGCCCATTTGGAGTTGGAAGTTGGTATTGGACTTGAAGAAGAGTTCGGGATGGAAAAACCAACTTGGAACAAAAAAATTGGGCAAAACGTCTAGCGCTGTAGTGCCGGGACATCAGTGGGCGCCGCGGTGCCACCTGTACCTATTTCGATTTTTCGCGTTTCTCTCTCTCTCTCTCTTTTTTGTTTTGGACTCAGTTTTTGGCATCCTACCTCATCAACAACTCTACTGTGAAGGTTTAGACGTCCTCTGCGTGTTCCCTATAAATATTAGACACTTCTATACAATTTCATAATATGAAAAAAGAGATTACTAGAATTTTATGATCAATTGTATATTTCTCCATTATTATTGGTGCAATAAAATTTCTTAATTCCCCTACCATATTTTTCTTGTTTTCTATTATTCTTTTGCTTGTGATAAAATATTTCATTGTAGTGCCATATAACTTCAACACGTCAACTCGGTGATTAGTTTCATAACAAGTGGTATCAGAACGATTCTAGTATCTTGTTTGTTTTTCAACATTAGGCATGTACCAATGTCCATTCTTAATATACATGGCAGTGAAGGTGATAGAGGCAGGAAACTTAGAGCTGATTGTTCATAAGTTCAACAACTTTCATCCAAGCATTCTACTGAACACCTCGTTTATGTCTTCAGAATTTTGAATAGTTTCGGTTTTTTCTTATACTGCATCATTATCATAATTAATCAAGAGCATCATAATTATCTTTGCAAGTCAACAAAAGATAAACCTGTGCATGATTCACCTTTGTAATGTTACTGACATTGGCATATTGGACAAGTCACTTCAAGCAAATATCTTGCTATTATACTTCTCAATATTGAAATAAATGGTGATATGGAGAAGCATCAAATTATATTTCTAGTTTCGATAAAAAGAGAAAATTCACTTAAACACAAGCAATTCCTCAATGAGTATTAGGAGCAGTAGAAAACTTGGCAATTTCAACTTCCACTCACCCATTTCAATCCTCTTCAAATGTGATTTAAGTTTCGTACAACCAGCTCCTAAATATGCGACCTTGAAGAAATTGTGGTAGCCAAAGTAGAAAAATGAATTCATAAGATGTGCAAGACTTAAAAGAAAATAATTTCCCAAATATATTTTCATGTGAAGATAACGAATTTCAAACCCGATCAAATTCAAGTGGCAACTAACTGTACCATGAAAGATATATATGAGTGGAAATAATTTGAGCGATCCTAATCAGAGTTCAAGCTAAAGAGTTATGAGGCCCAAATTACTACAACCCAACTTTTTCATAATTGAAATGAAAGCCCAATAAAAAGGAATCAGTGCCAGCAAATGGAATTATCTTATGGTTTCCAAATAGAATAGAAGAGTCATGAGGCCGAGCAATATACAGCCTACTAACCCATAATTTGTAAAGAAAGTCCAGCGAATGAGTGGGCTGACCTACTGAATCTGTAGAAGTCTGGAGAAAAATATAGGGGAACAATACATAAATAAGATTTT
>CAIGRS010204171.1:0-14406 GCA_903798395.1 Fraxinus floribunda | reverse complement strand
TTAATGAAAATTCTGAAGACATTTTTTAATATATGCAAATTGAAATTGAGGTTCTTCTCGGATGGAAATAAATTCAACAGTTTCAGTTTACAGACTTATAATTCAGTTAATGGAACACCCCATTTCATATGCTAGTTTGATGTGTGCTCAGTATGCTTTTGAATTGTTGTTTTTTCCTATTATGGGTGCGAAATATTCTTTAAATCAAAATGTATTCTTTAAATGATTCATTTAGTATATTTCTTTCCTTTGCGTTTGATGATTAATGTACTTAACAAGATTGCTGCTTTGCGTTTGATGATTAATGTACTTAACAAGATTGCTTGAGAAACAATTTCTATTTTTGAGCAACATTATTTTGGAAGAATGTATTCTGGAATAGTAGATTGATGGAGAATGTGTGGTTGAAAAAGAAGGAAAAATTATTGCTGTGATGGAAAATATTATTTTATTGAAGAATGTGTGGTTGAAAATGAGTAGAAAAATGAAAATGAAAATTTTAATGTGTACCAAACATGAGCTTAATACTATTCAATAGTTTTGGTTAAGCAAGCTCAGATTTGATATGTTCATCATCCTACTTTCCAATGACAGTTGCTGAACCAAAAGCTACCAGTGTTAGTGAGCCTCTGTTACTTAATGCTGTTCGAGGAAAAGAAGTCGAGAGACCCCCTGTTTGGCTCATGAGACAAGCTGGGAGATACATGAAGGCAGGTTTAGGCCTGGGTTTTGAAGTTCATTTTATTATGTTGTTTGAGTTTGTTAAACATAATGTGGAAACTTCTTCTTTTCTTTTCCATATTCATTATTTATACAGTATGTTAATAAAATCGTGGACTTGAAATTGGAATTTAACCTCTGTTATTTCTCAACTCTAGCCTGATACTTGGTAACATTATATGATATTTATATATTGAACTTGCTGTCTTTTTCTCTACTTTTATAGAGTTACCAAATCATATGTGAGAAGCACCCATCATTTCGTGAAAGATCAGAAAATGTAGATCTTGTGGTGGAAATTTCTCTACAGCCATGGAAAGTGTTTCGGCCTGATGGAGTAAGATGCTTTTCTGTAGATGTTATCTTTTACACTTGAGCAATTGATTGAAGCAACGTGTATGCAAAACATTCTCCCACACCCAACTCACGTAAATTTTGTTCTCATTCTATAATGATCAGTGTAGAAGCTCCACATATGAGGCATTTGTTTATGCTCAACAAGCTAATTCTCGTAACCAAATACAAACTAGGAATTTATTTCGTAAGCTGAAATCTGCATATCGATAAGTGCTATCCACTGATTTTCTCTTGACAAATTTTGTTGCAGGTCATTTTATTCTCAGATATTCTTACCCCTTTGTCCGGTATGAACATACCCTTTGACATTGTAAAAGGTAAGGGTCCTGTCATTTTTGATCCTATACAGACAGCTGCTGACGTCGAGAAAGTGAGAGAATTTACTCCTGAAGAGTCAGTTCCATATGTTGGGGAAGCATTAACAATCTTGCGAAAAGAGGTCTAACTCGGTCCTCCCCTATCCTTATTTGATTTATCATTATTTTAGGTGAATTTTCTTTTAACATAAGACAGAATTTACTCTTGCACGTATGATCCAGAGCATGTTTAGTTGCACTTAACGAGTGAGTCATACTTGGTTTTAAGCATTCTAATAAAATTCAGCCCCTGTTTCATGCCGTTAAATTCAAAAACAAAGTTTTGAATAGTAAATTTTTTGAGAATATGTGGTAAAAAGTAAGGAAAAGTTTTGGATTTACATGTAGAATATTTTATTGTGATTGAAAATGAGTATGTAGAAAAAATAGTTTTTGAATAATGGTTGTCAAACAAGGGCTTACTTTTTTGGAAAGTAAGTTAAGGTAGCTTTTAAGCACAATGAAACATGTTCTACGTCTGACCATTAGTGAAAGCACTAATGTTTACCATATATTTCTTATCATTCAGTACCTACACTTCCAAGAAAATATGACTTATACTAATGACAAACAAAATGCCTAAAGGACGAGCTTTTGGTGTTTGAGAAATTTAGGTGACCTTCAGATGAAGGATTCCATAGTTATGATACTCATCTTCTATAGGCGTATGCTGTCTGTAAATATTTGTGCCTGTTCTTTCATCTAAATCATGAATTTTTTCCAACAGTTTCTAGATATGTATATCTGTTATTTCTTATTTTGCTAATATAAATATAATTTTCCAGGTGAATCTAAGTATTTTAGATCTCAGATTGAATTTAAAAAATAAACCATAAATTCACGGTTTGGATAGTGTGTTGTGTGACCCTTGGCCTTCACGTCATTCATTTTGTTGACACACTTTCTACCTTGCCAGGTGAATAATGAAGCAGCTGTGCTAGGTTTTGTAGGGGCTCCATTCACTCTGGCATCATATGTTGTTGAAGGAGGTTCCTCAAAGCATTTCTCTAAAATAAAGAGATTGGCGTTTTCACAACCAAAGGTAACATTATGTTGCTCATCTGCCAAACTTCACTGTGTACACGTAATATATTTCTAATTATGCTAGTTAGGGAAGTGATTTGCTCTTTTCTGGTTCAGTGAAGAAAAAAATTCTCTCAAGTGACCCTTGATTATGCAAGTAAATCCTAGAAATAAAAATAAGATAAGAGGCATGCAAAAGGAAACGAAAACTTTACCCTCATTTCACTGTTAACGGAGGTAAAGGACACTTGTCACACTGAAGGTATTGTACATTTATGGCCTATCAAGAACTGAGATTTAGTAAATTTTGAATTTCAAACAATAGAAATCTAGAATTAGTTGACATGCGCCAGTAATAAAGCGAAGGCAATAAGAAGCATTCCTATAAATTATTATGCTGACTATGTTAGATTTTGTCTTTTTTATGAGTATAGCCTTTTCTTCTGGTGTTCTATTTTTGTTGAGATTATTTGAATGAAAGAATCCTACCAGATCAATAGTACCTGAAAGCTCGTCTTATCTGCTTCATGAGACAAACTCACTATAACGTGAACTTGATTGTGAGCCGAGGATGAGTACATGGTCTTTTCTTATATTATCAGCATAATTACCTGAGTTAGAGTCGAGATCGGATAACAATTTAAACGAGGTACCAATGTAGTCAAAATATAGACACAATCTGCGTTCTCATCCTTGCAAGGATGTAGTTTTAAATGTATAAAGGCACTTAGATAGCCGGAGGCTAATTCCATGTTTCATTTATGCAGCCCTATATAAATATTTTGATTTTGATAATTGATATTAAGCATGTTATTCGCTACTGCTCATATAGGTCCTCCACTCATTGCTTCAAAAGTTTGCAACCTCCATGGCAAAATATATTCAGTACCAGGCTGACAAAGGAGCTCAAGCCGTTCAAATCTTTGACTCCTGGGCCACAGAACTTAGCCCCGTGGATTTTGAAGAGTTCAGTCTGCCTTACATAAAGCTTATAGTCGAAACTGTGAAACAAACACATCCAAATATCCCACTGATTCTATATGCAAGTGGATCTGGGGGCTTGATTGAGAGACTACCTTTGACCGGTGTAGATGTTGTTAGCTTGGATTGGACTGTTGATATGGCTGAAGGGAGAAGGCGGTTGGGTGCTGGTGTGGCAGTCCAAGGTAACGTGGATCCCGGTGTTCTTTTTGGTTCGAAAGAGTTCATCACTGAACGAATTAAGGATACCGTGAAAAAAGCTGGAAAAGGGAAACATATATTGAATCTTGGACATGGAATTGTAGTTGGTACACCGGAAGAAAATGTTGCTCATTTTTTCGAGGTTGCTAAAGGGCTTAGATACTAGAAGCTGATTAGAGGTTAGTCGATTTTGACCGGCTTCTCTGTAGCATTAATCCATTCATTCTCCAATCCTACTGTTTCTTTTTCCATTTGATGATGTTTGAAGATGATTTATTATTTTTCGTTTTCTTCCTAAAGACTTGTCTTATTGCCAGTAAATAGTAACTAGGTTTCCTGCTGGGTAGTTTATAGCATATCAAAAATTTATATCGGGAAAATTTTGGACATGCTATAGTCTATTGGGGACCAGTGGTGCATTTTGAACGGGTTTCCATGATTGGAAACTAATTGTGCATTTATAATGAAAAGTTGGGACCAAATTGCTCCGTTTTAAAAGGTTGGAGTCCAACTTGCTACTAGGATAAACTATTGGGGACCAGTGGTGCATTTTCCTCGATTGGTGCCTATATACGAGTTTGTTTCAGCCAAAGTTATCTGTACAGGGGACGTGCATCTGTCTTGCTGCCTGTAAAGATCCCCTGTATAGATAGCAAAATTCTCAACCAAAAGCTGCCGGTATTGTTGCATAGACAATGTAGCGATGGCCATTATTGTGAAATTGATAATATTTCAAGAATCATGCTACATGTACAATTTCTTTGACACGTGCCACTTGTCTTGATATTATTGAACAGTTTTCCAAAAAAAAAAGGACAATTCCGATTGTACATAAATGGATGACAATGGAAGTTGACAACCTCTCACATGCGTGTGGGCCTTGTGTGATTAAAAAATTTCAAAAAAAAAAGTGGGCTCCCTCTATTGTGAGTGTTGGTTATCTATCATTATATTCCCGCCTACTTCAATTTTAAACTCAATGAAGTGTAAACCACAATGTACACGAGAGAATGAACAAGAGGTTTTATCCATATTTCAAATGGAAAAGACATTTGCCTCGTGGACTGACCTGTTAGTTTTGAGTGAAGGATAAACAATTTATAATGTTCATTTATAAATTTGATACAAAATTCAAAGTGTGTATAATGTATGTATTTACCATTTGCATAATTAACAAAGAATGCAAGGCATAATTTTATGTCTTGATGCAGAAAACTTACAATCTGTCCAGAAGGTCTCAACCAGGATACAAGAAAATCAATCTGTATTGCTACAAATGAACCATGATTCACCAGCCTGTTCTTTACCAGTGCTTTAATTTTGGTTTATCAAAGCAAATACAAATTGGTCCATTGTCCAAAACATCTTGACCCCACCTTCCAACATCACATATTCACATTTCTAACGTCCCTCCACTACTAAAAATTTAAACCATACCATGATTTTAACTTTTTCTTTATTCGTACGGCTCATCTATCCCTTGTTTGGGTACAATATGATTAGAAGGGATAATAATAAGATTTTAATATTGTTCGATATTGTATAATCCAATTCACCATGGAGAACGATGCATGTTCATGCGCATGAGTTGTCTCAGCATCTCTGGGACAGGCTATTCTGGTGCATTTTCATTCCCTTTTCTTTGTTTTTTTCTGGTTGAGGTGGGAAGAACTAATTGCTTTAAGAATGCAAAGAAAAAAAAAAGTGAATCAATAATCATTTTGTAGATTCTAATTAACGAAATTAAGTATACTATTTATTACACTTGTTTCTTATTAACAGCATCTGTCGAGTTCGAATATTAATTATTTTCAAAGAAGAATCTAAGCGCCCGTTTGATTCTCATTATTGTAGAATGAGAATGAAAAATATAGTCGTTATTGAGCCCCACACAAGAGATAGAAATTCAAAATTGATGGATTGATGTGATGAATAACGATCACATTTTTCATTTTTATGGATGAAAAATGAGAAATAAACGGGGACTAAAAATCATTAGTATTGGTATTTTGGAACAACCTTCCCTAAGGCCATAACTATATGTTCTTTTCTAAATGAAGTTGGTGCTTCCAATCCAACATATGTACCAATTATGAACTTATAAGTTGCTTCCCAATCGTCAAGAGGGAAGTCAATCGGTCGACCTTCCTTCTCACAAACATGATGTTGGAAGCGTCTCTTCTCCCATGCTTATCGATTTTGCAGATGGTCGGAATGGAAATAGAGCTGAGAACCTCATCTCGAATCTTACTCTGACATAAGAATAAATAGTTAAAAAAAGAGTATCAAAATATGATAACTAAATTGGGAGTATATGATGATAAATCTAGCAAATTGATATTTATAATTATTTCTTTGTTTGACGTGTGCACAATACATTTATGTACGGAATTACATTCAGTTTCTTGAAAACACGGTATCTTCTTATTCGGTTATTCATGCAATCCCGAGATGGATCAAGTTATTTAACTTAATCTTAATGGTCCTTGCTCCATAGGGTAGATTTTTTTCTTTCTTTCTAAAATTTCCTCTAAAATCACTTAAAGAATTCATGAACACAACTCGAAAAGAGTGATGTTTGGTGTACATAATTTAGTGTACATAAGGGTGTCCATACACTCATATGGGGTGGGGTCCGCTTGAATAAAATATTCGAGTGGACCCCACCCATGTGTGTATATGGACACCATTATGTAACTCAAATTATGTACAAGTAGAGTTATCCACCCGAAGATACCACTTACTATTTTGTCTGCGATGCCACGTGTCAGTCCATTATTGCTCCAATTAGTTAATTGCATAAAAGCCACCTATAATTCGGCTACATAGAAGCGGATACACACAAAATTTGAACCAACGGCTTCGATACATTCTATGAATAGTTCATTTGCGCCCATACAATCTGTCTGTACAAAAAATACATTTCTCTCTACTCTTCAAGGTTTCGAATTTCCGAAGCTCCTCTCTTCATGTAAGGTTGTTGTTTTTGTTGAGGTTTTTTTCTAATTCCTGTAAAATATTGCTTGTATATACTGAATTCTTGTTCTGGGGTATAATGTTTTACATTCAAATTTATGTTAATCGATATGTTTTGAAGGTCATTACTTTAGGTATGTAGATTTTCATTACTTTAGGTATGTAGATTTTAATGAATTTCGCATTTAAAAGTTACAAGGATGGATTCTTGATTCCCTCTCATGCTTTTTGATAGACCTTCAAAACTGAAATCTATGTGAGCCTGCCAGAAACTCTTTCTGTTCGAATGTGTGGCTCTTCAGAATTATGATACGTAATTTTGATTTTGAAAATCTTGTTGATCTTTAAGTTTATGCATTTTTTTAAATCTCTTTTTGGTTTGAAGAAATGTCTCTGTAATCTCTTAATTGGTGTCCCATGAAATGAAATGGGGCAGTCTGATCGATAAAGAAATCATATGTGAAAAGACGAATGAAAATGGTTTTGCAAATCTGGTTAAAGATCTAAGTTTCCTTAGATGAATATGTCCAACAGAGTCACCCGTTTAAGAAAATTGTGGACTTGTGTTCCCTTTTATAAAAAATAAATCTAAGCTTGTCGACTTCCAAACAAATTAAGCTTTTAGATGGAGTGGTCAACGAAACAAGATTGAGAAAACCGCAAGGGGTGGTTGAATTGTTGCAGGATTCATCATCGTTCTTTACATGATTGAGAAGTGTGACTTAACAATCAATAATTTGAACAGTTAAGCTTGTGACTAATTATTCTTTTGTTTAGATGTTATCAGGAATGTGGAAAGATGTGGTTGAATGCTAAGACCTTCATCTATAAGGACCGTGAATCCGTGCCTCCATCGAGGCCAGTCTTGTTCGTAAACGATAATGTTCAGTATACAGATCACAATGTGATCAAGTTTTGCAGGCAGATGCATAATAAAGCCAGGATTCGTCAACTTCCCTTTGTAATAAGCATGACCGTACAATTTGAGTTCTCTCTAGGACTCCTGCCTCGTAATTAATTAAAACAGGTTGTGGGAGCAGGAGAATTTCAATTAGTTCTGTAGGTTTGTGTTTTTTGAAATGGAGAAGAAGGGAAGCGTGTTGATGGGAAAATACGATCTCGGGAGGTTGTTAGGTCAAGGAACTTTCGCCAAAGTCTACTATGGAAGACTTCTTAAAACGGGACAAAGTGTGGCCATTAAGGTTTTCGACAGAGAAAAAGTATTGAAGGCTGGGTTGATCGATCAGACAAAACGAGAGATATCTGTTATGGGATTGGTCAAACACAAAAATGTGATGCAACTTTACGAAGTTATGGCTACCAAAACAAAAATTTACTTTGTAATGGAATACGCCAAAGGTGGAGAGCTTTTTCACAAGGTTGCAAAGGGAAGGCTTAATGAAGCTAGTGCTCGGAAATACTTTCAACAACTGATCACTGCTGTTGGTTTTTGCCACAGCAGGGGTGTTTATCACCGTGATTTGAAACCCGAGAATCTTCTGCTGGACGAGAATGGAGATCTTAAAGTATCTGATTTTGGATTGAGTGCGCTCACTGAGTCCAAGCGCCAGGATGGATTACTCCACACGGCATGCGGTACTCCAGCGTATGTCGCTCCCGAGGTGATTAGCCGGAAAGGCTACGATGGATCAAAATCCGACATCTGGTCTTGTGGGGTGATCTTATTTGTTCTACTTGCCGGTCATCTTCCATTCTACGACTCGAATCTGATGGAGATGTATAAGAAGATAAGCAAGGCCGAGTATAAATTCCCCAATTGGTTTCCCTCTGAAGTACGAAGGTTGCTATCACGGATCCTTGATCCTAATCCCTATACTAGGATTTCCATATCCAAGATTATGCAAAACTCCTGGTTCAGAAAAGGACTCAAATCCAGACAATCAAGGACTAAAGCAGAAGATGCGGAAAAGATCCTGCCAGACTTTAATTCCAAATCTGGTTCTCCAGGGAACGATATTCCAACAGATACGAAGCTGGAGGTGGCAAAACCTACTAACCTGAATGCATTTGACATTATATCTCTATCGACTGGATTTGACTTGTCTGGTTTGTTCGTGAGCAATGACCAAAAAGACGAGGTGCAATTTACTTCTACAAAGACGGCTTCTGCTATCATATCAAAACTAGAGGCTATTGCAGGGGACCTAAAGTTGAAGGTGAAGAAAAAAGATCAAGGGTTCATGAGACTGGAGGGCTCGAGCGAGGGTATAAATGGGACTTTGTTCATTGACGTGGAAATATACGAAATCACTTCATCATTCCATTTGGTAGAGGTGAAGAAGTCAAGTGGGGACTCAATAGATTATCAGAAGATGTTGAGACAGGACATAAGGCCAGCTCTTAGGGAAATTGTCTGGGCTTGGCAAGGTGAGCAACAGCAGGATCATTAGTAACAGCATTCAGAATGAAAGCTACTGACATTCATAGTTGTTTCTAAGTCTGTTGTACTCTTGTATTGGTACTTTTAGGTTTCTGTTCTTTTGATTTTCCATTCTATGTGACGGTCCTTTTTATCAGTGTGTAAAACATCGTTATTAAGTTATGAATCCCGGCTTCCGTGAATTGATGTACAACTTCACCCCACATAAATTGGTGTCTAAAACGTGCCCCCTGGACATGGCTTATATCGAATTGTTCTGTAAACCAGACTGCCTAGCCGACCCAAGCTATGATGACCCTTGTTTGGCCATGCTCCTTCCTCATAGGGTCGTGTCCTAAGCCAGTTTTTGCCTCCACAGCCAGGCCGTGCTAGACAAGGATGTAGACGTTCATGAACCATGAGGGGTCGTGCCTTGCGACCTGAAAACAAAGCCGTGCTGGCTTGGCACAGCTGCTCGATCTATACTGTCTAATACGTCTAACCAAGTTCAATGTTAGTCTAGTTTACGTTTAAATTAAACAAGAAGAAATTGAATTACAACATGCCAAAACCTTGACATTGTCCAAAATAACAATCAAAAGTGAAAAATTATTAAAAGTTAAAAAAATAAAGTTGAAATAGTAAATTCTATCTTAACAGAGGGATTATAACCTTAAAATGATAATGAATTATTTTCATTGGTAATTAAAAACACAGAAAGAAAGAAAAAGAATTACACAAATTCAATAGAAGGCTGTGCATTATGATATATAAAAAAATGGAGATCTCGCAACGAGTCCCTTTTGTGCTCTGATGACTTAAAAAACACACGGGGAACTCTTCCCCATCTTCATTCTACGTGCGAACTAGTTATTTTCTATCTTATATAGACGTTGATGATTGAGATATCTGATGTGAAGCTAAAATTATCCAATGAATATATGCACCGTTTCGTAAAAGTTAGGCGAAAGGGGGACACATTGCCCAATAAGGACACATCTATTACAACAATCATACAAGAGGAATACTCTGACAAAATATTTATTATGGCCGATCGATCCCATCCTTTTTTATATGTTGGTAGAAATCCTTTTAGAATATATTTTATGAGAAGTGACCATTAGTGCTAAATAGCACTATTCAAAATTTTATTATGTATCTAGCCTAGTCTACAAGGAAAGCCCTTTGTCTAGGACTTTCGAGTGAAACTCGGTGGAATATATATATATTTTTAATGTGTAAATATACAGTCAAAAATGAGTACGTGGAAAAAAAGAAAAGAAAAGGGTTTTGAAATAATGATCGTCAAAGAAGACTAAGTATAAATGAGCCACAAAAATTAGTGAAAACGTAATGCACCATTGATGCGCGAGGGAAACGGCCATGGGAGGGGTTGGATGCAGCTGCTTGTACTTGTCTTGACATCCCTTTGTTTTGTTATTCTCTACATAGAATACGAAGAACACGTTAACTGCATCTGCATGCAATCCCACCTGGGCCTCAACCAATTCCTTCAAATTCAACAAAATTTCTTGCAAACTTCCTGAGAGTGAAATTGAAGCAAATAAAGGGGTCTCAATCAGCAACTCAAAGACTAAAATGGAAGAATATAACATTATGAAGAGAATGATGAGGAATCCATATGAGTATCATCACGATCTTGGTTAGTTTTCTTCTGCTCCCCAAATATTATTCCATTTATCAACTTCTGATTTTAATGAGCATCCTAGCGTTTTGTTTGCTGCAAAGTATGAGATTTATTGGATTCGTGTTATTGTTTTGTCTGATAAGTTTCTTATTTTTTGTAGGTTTAGGATTATAAATTTTATATTTGATACATTTTTTCGCCAGGTGCATACACAGTAAAACGAAACTATACCCAGTTTGACTACTATAATGATGATGATGATTCTTTTATGTTTACTATAATTCTAATAGATGCCTTGGAACTGGAAAAGTGGATTTGAGCCTATTTCTTTTTACCCTAGGAGTGCGTTATGTCACGTTACCTGAATTCAAGAATATGGTGCATTCTTATAGACTGATCTATGCATGGGTGTAAATCAAGCCATCTTGAACCAAGTTTCAGGCTGCATAAGTTAGGTAGGTATCGTAAACGGATTGAGTCAACTTGAATAAGATTGAGAAATTTGGTGTAACAAATACTTATTAGCTATATGTCGAGCTTGAAAGTTTTACAAGTACAAAATCTTGTTCAAGAATATCGTGCTTTACTCCCAAGCCAAGCATTTACGAGTTCTAAACAAGCCAAAGCAAACCCCATCTGTTTGACCCTATGCTCGAAAAAGAAAAAGGAAACATGAAAGATTTTAAACTAAGTTTAGTATTATGTCGTTTTTATATAAACTACTGTTCCGTTAAGCTCAGTCATCATGAAGATAGGAGATGCTATATCCTCTATTAACTTAAACAATGAAATTCCGGAAAATGACAACTCATTCAACATTTTTGAGATTTTCGTGGTCATCCAAGTTAGATGATTTTTCAGCAAGATTAGAACTCTTCAACATTTTGAGAGCATACAACAATGTAGTACCATATAGTTAAGGATGTGATAAGGAATGTGATAAGAACATTTCTGCTTCAGGAATGAACTATACGGTGATATCTGAAAATCTGATTGTTGGCTCCCAACCTCAGAAAGTTGAAGACATTGATCATCTGAAAGAGGAGCAGATGTCGGTTATATTCTCCACTTGCAGCAGGACAGAGGCGTAGAGTATTGGGGAATCGACCTACCATCTATAATAGAACGATGCAAGGAACTCGGAACCCATTGTTGCAATGCCTTTTGAAGTGTGTTATGGGTGCAATTTGGTGGAACTGAGCACTTACTGTGAAAGTATTTTGAATGGAGAAGAGTTCTTTTGTACGGTACAAACTGTGTAGAGTATTCTATATTTCATTCAAAAGTTTTTCTTGATACATATATACACCATTTTTCAGTTTTTCAACCACTCTACCTACTACATAAGGCTTCACATTTTTTACACCGTATATTTTTCAAAAAGTACAGACAACTTTTTAAAACCATACATTACAAATTGTCAATCCACCAGTAAAAGTTACTGCTCTCTACAGCAAAAGGTCATTGTATCAACACTCCTCCTTGAGCATTTTGCTGGAGACTCCAAGCATTGATCTTAGATGTTCAAATCTGACTTTAGGAAGAGCTTTTATGAAAATATCTGCAATCTGACTCTCTGAATTGCAATACTGATGACTGATTTCTTCATTTTTCTCAGCCTCCTTCACTGCATGAAACTTGAACTTTATATGCTTAGCTTTCCCATGATGAACTAGATTCTTTGACATAGCTATAGCAGACTTCTTGTCACAATAAATCTCTGTAGCCTTTTCTGGATTAAATCCAAAATCACATAAAAACTTTCTGAGCCAAATAGCTTGATTTGCAGCTGCTGCTGTTGCTATATATTCTGCCTCGGCAGTGGATTGTGCAACAACTTCTTGCTTTCTCGAATTCCATGAAAATATGCCTGAACCAAAAGAAAAACAGTACCCCGAAGTGCTCTTCATATCATCTACGCGACCTACCCAATCACAATAGCCCCTCAAATTCCCATCTACATATTTTTGAAACTACACTCCAAAACTAATAGTTCCTTTTAAGTACCACAAGACTCGTTTTGTTGTTTTGAAATGGATGTCACTTGGAGAATGCATAAACCTTGAAAGAAGAATCGTTGTAAACATCAAGTCAGGCCTTGTTGAAGTCGAGTACAACAAGCTTCCAATTACTCTTCTATGAGTACCTTCATTCGCCTTTTTTGCCCCATCTTCTTTTGAAAGTTTTTCATTAACTCCAAAAGGCGTTTCAGTTGGTTCGCAGTTTTCCATCTTAAATTTTCTCAAAATTTCCTTTGCGTACTTCTTTTGAGAGGTGAATATTCCATGGTCAGTTTGATGAATCTCCATGCCAAGAAAGTAGGTCATAGCTCCAAGATATGTCATTTCAAATTGTTGCTTCATTTCATTCCTAAAGTTTTTCATCTCCATTTCATCTTCTCCAGTTAACAACAAATCATCCACGTATAGTGACATTATCAAAACAACTGCATTTTCCCTCATTTTTACATAAAGAGTGGCTTCATTTTGACTTCTTTGAAATCCTTTTTGTTGAAGATAAGTAGATAACCATCAATTTTACTATACCGTGCTCTAGGCACTTGTTTTAAACCATAGAATGCCTTCTTCAATTTATAAACTTTGTCTTTCTTTCCAACAACGATGAACCCCAATGGTTGCTCTACATATATCTCCTCCTTTAACGCACCATTCAAGGAAGCGGATTTAATGTCCAAGGGTATACTTTCCAACTTCTCATGGCTACAAGTGCAAGTAGTAGTCTTATTGTTTCCAATTTTGTAACTGGAGCAAATGTTTCACAATAGTCAACTCCAAATTTTTGTGAATATCCCTTTACTACAAGTCTTGCCTTATGCTTGTGGATTGAACCATCTTAATTCAATTTTGTTCTGTAAACCCATTTTACTCCAATGACCTGATTATAAGTTGGTTTATCAGTAAGCTCCCATGTATGACTTTTTTCAGTCATTGTTATTTCATCTTGCATAGCATCTCTCTATTCTCGACTTTCAACTACTTCTTTATAGCATGTGGGTTCAATCATAGCTATTGTTAAATATGCTTAACATCTGTGATCCAGCCCAAATCTGTTCAGTCCATTATCTTGTTTGCAACCGGGTAGCCCACCTTTGGTCTTTTATATCTCGCATTTCATCAATATACGATTTTATCTTTTGAGGAATTGACTGAGATGGTGACACGTGGCGATGGCATGACCGTTGGATGCAAACTAATCTATAAGACTCCAGACTCTTATATTTGGCAGTCGATTCATTCTCTCTAATCTTTTCTCTCCTTCTTCGAGTTTTATATTCTTCTCTCAAAAGAAAACCTTTGGTTTTCGACTCTGTAATTCTTTAGGCTGGGTGATCTTGGTGATATCTAGTATAGATTACGAGACTTTGATTATTGGTTCTTCTGATCTTGGTGAACAGAAGTATTATTGGTTACTAGGTGTAATCTGGAGAGATATAAGAGAGTGAGTGTCTGAGGGCCATTTATCGTGTGATGTTTTGGGTCTCTGATGATTGTAACTTGATGAACTTTGTTCTTCATTAGTGGAATGGAGCTTTATTCACAAAGGTGAATGCTCAACGGGTGAGTAGTCATTTTTGGTGAACATCCGGGCCTTCGGGAGAAAAATCACTTGTGTTCTTTATTTTGTTGCTATTTGATATATTTCTGGGACTGTATATTCCTACAGAGATTTTGACAACATTTCTACTATGATGTATGATAAATTCCACAAATTGTAATGCTACATTACAATGTCCAGTAGAACAG
>CAIGRS010204169.1:0-10472 GCA_903798395.1 Fraxinus floribunda | reverse complement strand
TGTTAAACTGCGTCCCCTTAAAAGTGGCTTATGAACTAACCCAAAGCTTGAGTAGGCCGGTCCATGGGCCGATAACTAAAAATTCTAGGCCGGTTTGGTTTTTATGCATCGCCCGTTTAATATTTTTTCAAAAATTAATTTGAAAAATTTAGAAGGCTAAAGGATTGGGTCGTGCCAGTTCGCTAGTGGAGCAGACCTCACTGTTTATTTTTTGATTCCATTTAATAGTATTTACAATTTTTATCGACCTTTTAAATTTTAATCACATATTTTATTAATATTTATTAAAATTTGTTAAAAAAAAAACTGATTTTTATAAAAATCAAACATTGCTAAATGTCAATAATGATGGCATTGTCAAGAAAGAAAAATGAAAAAAAATTGTCAATGATGGCGCAATCAAGGAGGAGAAGGTGAGAAAATTGAAAGTTATTTTGGAAGTATGTATTCTATAATAATAGATTGATGGAGAATGTGTGGTTGAAAAAGAAGGAAAAGTTATTGATGTGATGAAAAATATTATTTTATTGAAAAATGTGTGGTTAAAAATGAGTAGACAAATGAGAATGAAGATTTTAATGAGCATCAAATAGGGTTTGAAAAAGAAGGAAAAGTTAATGGTGTGATGAAAAATATTATTTTATTGAAGAATGTGTGATTGAAAATTAGTTGAAGAATGAAAATAAAAATTTTAATGTGTACCAAACAGAGGTTAAACGAGAAAATTTGTCGCAATTGTTCTATTTAATTTTTTGTTTTATTTTAAGGTACTTTTTCATGGTATTGGACAACGAAGATGATCTATCAAGTGCACGTTATTTAGAGTCTGTTTGGTAGAGATTAAAATCGGATTAAAATTGAAAAATTAGTTGTTATAATTGACTTTTATTAGACGAGTACGACTCAATAACGATCATATTTTTAATTTTAATTGGATTTTAATGATTACCAAACATGCTCTTAAAAAAAAAAATTGAATAGTGATTAAAAATATTCTTAACAAATTATAAAATAAATTAACGGTTATCAAAAATGTTCGCGCTCTCCCACATTGAAAAAAGCGCACGTCATAATTAACCCATTTTCTTAGAGAGGCGCGTGTAATTCACCGTACATATATTCCCATATTCTCGCTTTGCAGCTCCCAGCCTTCCACCGTCTTGGTTTAGACTCGTCGAAGAAGCGCGTGAAATCGCCTATAAAATGCTTCACCACTAAGAAAGTGCCGTAGAATGACTTGACGAATAAGAGAAGTTGGCAGCAACCTTTTCTAGAAAATTACTCTCTCTTAAGGACTTGTTTGTTTGGACCAAAATTGAGATTAACTTTGAAAAAGTAATATCTGCTCATTCCGATTTCGAAAAAATAGCAACTATGAGCTTAAAGATGAAAAAGAAAAACTAAGCTTAAATCATAAGCAGGAAAGACTTTTAATTAATGGGGACAGACAAACAGAGCCTTAAATTAAAAATTCGTGGTCTCTGATAAAATTGGAAATCCCGCGCGAGCACTCATCTTCCATTGATATCTCCGCAACCATTTATCCATTCTTATTTACACATTTCAAGCCACAACTTTCTTTCTCTAAAATCACCTGTCCAATCCAAGCAAAATCTTTTGGTATGATATAAACATTTCTCTATATATTTTGATTTATTTTCATGGAATAAATTAATCAATTAGGGATCTTAGATGATTACGTCGCTGAAAAGCATATGCTTTGGTGCTTTAATAATTAATTAATTAAGTTTTTTTTTTATGCTTCAGGCTCTGTATTATTCATTTAATTTTTTCTTTTCTATCATTTTTTTTTTCTCTGCACAGGCTATTAATTTATAATGCTTTTGCATTTTAAGACATTAATTTATTCATTTACCCAACTGTCGCCTCGCGTGATTAGTGATCTGTCGCACGTTCTTTCGTGTTTTTGATTATTCTTATCAAGCTATCCGAATCCGGACAGCATAAATATGTGTGTAATATCTAAATTTCTGGTAGAGTACATGTAAAGGTTGAATCTTGTTTGTTGGACATATATAGGCAGTTGGGGCTGCCATTTCTTTCAAATACTCCTATCTTAGGATCTAGATTTGCTTCGCTTGAACTGCAAGGTCTGTATTGTTCTTAATTTTGGATTAACTGAATTTTATTTTCTAAAAGTGAATCCCCATTTTGAATGAGCTTTACAATTTACATATTCATTTAGATATCTGTTTAGGATTGTTAGACAATACTTGGTAGTTGAACTTGGCAGTTTGAATTGTTAGTGTTGAAATGTAACTGTTCTAAGAGTGCCTTCTGGGAAGCGTTACTATTTATACTTTTGTTTAGGGCTTTTTGGGTAAGTATTATTAGAAGAATTTCTATGCGACACTTCAATACTTTCTTCACCGGTTAAGAAGTTCAATTAATGGCTGAATGTAATAATTTATCCATTCTGTTTGTTGCTGACTGCATCTTCAAGACATTGGTGGTCCCATTATAAATTATTGATATTGATTGCTTATTTTGGAGGGAGGGAGGGAGGGGTGGGGGATAGTTGCAATCGAGTGCATATCATCAGTGTATAAGCAGAATTCTGATCAAATAAGTACAGAAATATGTGAGCTGTTTGTCAACGTTCCTTCTTTCGTAGTGTTCTTGTATTTGGTTCACTAAAGATGTCTTGATGCGTGAATATTTCTATTCCTGTTCAACTGATGACCTATATTTGGTGGGGGTGGAGATGAATCATGTGGATTTGTGATGTTTTGAACAATGTCGTCGAGCTTTTATTTTATCCTTAAATTTAGCAAAATAATTTTGGTATTCACTTGATCCTCCCATTTATGGTCTTATTCTTTTTGAGCATTTTCTTTGTCCCCAATTTTTAGTGCTTCATAACAGTTAGAAATAATAAAAACAACTATTTTATTATTTTATTTTCAATAAACTCAGTCACCTACATAAATCATTATCATGAGAAGTCCTATGGGTTGAAATTTTGCACCATATCAAGCTGACAGGCAATGTTGTTCTAACCTTCTAGGTGAAGATAACAGAATGAAATTAATATTTTTGCTTCTCATCATTTTCTTCGCATAGAAGGGTTAGTGTTGCTTGCTTGCATTTCAAATACTGTTTCTCCATTATTCTGAAAGACTTCGCTATTTAAAACTTGATTGTTAATGCATTTGGATCCTGTCTTTGGCCTGTATTTTCATGTCAAAATTGTGATTTACTTTCATATCGTCATCTGTCATGTTGCATATGGAATGAATATCTCAGTGCCTATTTTGATTTTCCCATCAAATTTTCAGTTTACTTTGCTCTTTCCCCTTAAGTTGACAATTAAGAATTGCTTTATCATGGTGATGTCCTACTCAAATTGGAGATATTTAAGTTTTCACTCTGGTGTGCAGATTTATTCAGGAAATGGCAAAGGGAACCAGGGGAAGACAAGAGATGGCTTCACGACAGTGCAGGTCAACCCCATACCCTCTGCCAGCTACCAATCAAACTGAGGTGACAGAACAAAAGAAGTGCTCCAAAATCTTCGATAAGAAAGACTGGGAAGATGCAACTTGTTCTGTATGTATGGAGTGTCCCCATAATGCTGTTCTTCTATTGTGTTCCTCCCATGACAAAGGATGCCGTCCTTACATGTGTGGGACCAGCTTCCGCTATTCCAACTGCCTTGACCAGTACAAGAAAGCCTACACAAAAGTAACTCCTTCAGACACCCATCCATTAGGGTATGATTCACTTGATAGTCAAGCCATGAGTCCATTATCTAACAGGAGCGTCGAGAATTGTGAGGTTATGGAACTTGCATGTCCCCTTTGTCGTGGCCAGGTGAAGGGATGGACTGTCTTTGAGCCTGCACGAGAACATCTCAATGCCAAGAAGCGTAGCTGCGTGCAAGATAGCTGCTCATTTATTGGAACATATAAAGAATTGCGGAAACATGTGAGGGCAGAGCACGCTTCCGCTAAGCCACGTGAGGTGGATCCCATTCTAGAACAGAAGTGGAGAAGGTTGGAGCGTGAGAGAGAGACACAAGATGTCATGAGCACGATAAGGTCATCAGTGCCAGGGGCAGTGTTCTTTGGCGACTATGTGATTGAAGGACGTCATCATGGGTTTAATTCAAGCGAAGAGGAGCATTACCATGCAGATGGCATGGACCAGGATGAGGGCTCCGAAGATTTAATGCGCGTCTTTCTTTTCTTCCAGGCATTTGGTTCTGCAGGTAGCAGATCGCGTGAGAGAGATTCCGACCACACATTAGATAGAGGTGCTTCTGATTACTTTGATCAAGATGATGATGATTTTAGTGTAGATGACGCCAACTCTAACACGTCACTGACTGGCCGTCTACGTCGTCGAGGTAGAGTCCTTTCGGGAAGAAATCGTAGAGAGGCAAATGGAAACTGAAGTCGATTTAAATGGGGTTAGAGAACGAAATAAAATGTAAAAGTGTAGATTCTATTCTAGGTCCTAGTCCGCGGGTAGAAAAGTGTTACATTTGTACCTTTTCATTTCCATGCTTATTTACTTCTTATATTCCATACTTCATTGTCGGATGGCTCAAGAATATGGAGGATCCGATAAACACTTGTTCATATAACTATTAGTCTGCAATTTCCTGATTCATTTGTCTCGTGTTGTAAACTATTGAAATTCTTTGTATATTTGCTAATGAAAATGTAAGTTCTATTTCATCTGGGATGCATTTATTTCTGGGAACAGTCGGCATTGTTTTACTACGAAATATGAATTTGTTTCTTTTCTATTTGATTATGGAAAACTGCAGGAAAGTTAAGAGCATTTAAAGATAATTTTCTGATATAATCAGATTCGAGAGATTTAATTCTCTAATTGCTCTCTCCTTTTTCCAGGTCCAAAGAGTGACTAGGATTAATTGCACCCGAAGAATGAACTTTGAACTTGTAAGAACTTTATCGACGCGATAGCATTTCCTTTATAAATATCGTAATTTTAATGGATAATTTTCAACTCAAAATGTGATTCCACGTCTTTTCCTGTTAAAGAAACAGAAAAGTGGGACGAAAGTGTATCCGAGAATGAAAAAAGTCGCAAATTAGTTATCTTTTAAGCTTAATCGATTTTGTTCGTAAGAAACAAACATATAATCACACGCTTATAGGATCCTTCGATTTTGAAAGACATTCCATCTAGCCCGTTTGGTACATATTTTAAAAATTCATTTTTAATAATTTGAATGTGAATCCATAATTTTTCATATTTTTTAAATACGCATCCTCCAAAAAATCACTTTTCACAATATTTCTTATCAAAAGATTTTCATTAGACAAGACCTTACTTTCTTCATTTTATTTTATTTTATGATCAGCTTTTCATTAATTTACGCTACAATATGATTTTGACTTTTGTAATTTTTATGATCCTAGGTTTTTTATTAGATTGTTGTCTTTCAAATTGTTTAAAACTCGGTCATTTGAGTGAATATTCTGATTTTCTCCGGTGTGTTTGTTACCTATTTATATGGCCCATGTTTGGCATAGTGAAAATCAAATTTTAAATATACGTTTATAAAAGTTGAAGAATAAAAAGTGATAAAAATTGTAAATCCTATTAACAATGTGTAGTTGAAAATAAATTTGAAAAAAAATAAGAGCAAAATATAGACATAATATTCTCAAAGTAAATATTAAGCCCTCGTTTGGCCTCAAATTTCTAAAATTCTTTAATTTTTCTCAAATTCATTTTCAATTATATATTTCATGACTCGTAACTTTTATTAATTTTTTAACCATATATTTCAACAACTTTTTGAGTAATATTATTCGTAATCGCTCACTACAACAGTCGTCTCACGTGGCGGCATACGCATGACGTGATTATTTGATGCATTAATGTCGTAGTTTTTTATTGACTCATGCATCAAATAACCACCAGCCATGTGTATTACATAGGGAATACACCAAGCAGATGCTAACAGTTGTTCGGTTTATAATGTACCTGTCTTCTGTCTGCATCATATTTTCAAAACAGCCAAATGGTTACAAGTCAATTGAAAATTAATATTGTACATAGATGCGTCCAATGGCATTCCTTGAACTTGAGATAGGTTAAACAAATGAATGCCTCTTTTTCAAAACAGCCAAATGGTTACAAGGCAATTGAAAATGAATATTGTACATAGAAGTGTCCAATGGCATTCCTTGAACTTCAGATAGGTTAAACAAATGAATGCCTGTTTTTGTTACTACAGTACCATTGAGTACTGTGCAGTCCACATTACTCAACAAGCTAACTTGTGAAATAACAGTCCATGTACTGTTGGTTCTTCAATTAGTTAAAATCAGTGTAAATTGCTTAACTAGAAAACAGGGGAGTGGCACAAGCTACTATTACTAGCAAGGCTTCTAACACAACGCAAAACCTAGATTGCTCTCTAAGTTCAGTTCGTCCATTCAATAAATCAAACCACAAACATGAACTGCCCCGTGTGCCTACTTTCATGAAAGTGATGATGTCTATTCAGCTTTCTTATCTTCCAATAGCTTCAACTCATTGCGCCAACCTTCTAATTTGGCTACCTTCTCTAATTGTTCCGGCTGCACATCTTTCTCCACTGTTTTCTGCTGCTGAGCTTCAGTAAGCCGAATCTATATAAAAAACACAGGATTTGTAAATCAGAATTTGAACATTTCCAAATTCAAGTGTTGATACCAAGAAGCAAAAAGCAATACAACGTGTTTGCACACAATTGTGGGGCCACAATAATCTGGTTGAATTTACTAACTAATGCAAAGTGCTGTGAAATCGCTGCAACATTCATATTCACCATGGATACTATAAACTACCTGCACAAACTGAGAGAGCCCTGAAGTAGTTGAAAACGGGGTCTAGTGTAAATTGTACATCATCTTATTGTCTTTCATCTCTTTATTCAAACTATAGTCTTTCTAATCTACAATTTGACAATAAAAAAAAATATGATGGCAGATATGCATCAAAGTGCTTAAAGCAATTCCACCAACACTCAGAAAAAGAGCTTATATGACAATTCGAAAATAAATATAAAATAGGATGACAAACAAATTTATTTGCAGAAGCATAAACACTAGTTAGCTTAACTGGCACAGAAGCTTATAATCAAAAAAAAACTGCAGATAGATGTGATAATTTATCTTTGGCAAGTGATTTAATTTGGAGATGAGTACTACTGCTACATGTTCCAAATGAACAAAATCATAAATCAAGGTATATCTGTTGCACATAATAATGCAGCAGAGTGAGGTTTTCAACATCCTAATACTCGTGCATACTACAACTACAACATATATTTACCTTCTTTTTCAGTGCTCGAATTTTTTTATCAATATCTTGAACCTGATCCTCTGGTGCGGAACACGCTGTTGAATTTGAAGGTGGTATGACCATACAAATACTTGCACTAAGGGAGAGTTCATTCATCTTAGATGCAACTGACTCCACATTTTCTGGCACGTCATTTGAATCTTCAGCAGGTAACATATCATTGTTCTCCAAAATTTTATCCTTGTCAAAAGCAGCCTGTCACAAATCATGTTTACCGGAACCTACTTAGAGACGTGTGTAAAGAAAGATTTTATCAGCATTCCAAATCCAGCACGAGGTGCTCCACATACAAGACACGGGGGGTCTCAGGCTCTTGGAACACAGATAAAAATATATCAATGTGGAGTATAGATATAAATATCATGAAAACGGCAGTAATATAATTCAAGTATCTGTCAATAGGTCTCGTGGCCGAATCTTGATCTAATTTGTTTTCCAATGTAAAACTGACTGATTATGTTACAGTTGCATATATATTTAACATGGGAATTGGGATGAGATACATTTACATCTTCTAAGCTGAGAAGGTTTGTCATTGCTGCAATTGGCCACTTGATCTTTTGCCAATCACAGATTGATTGTCAATGAAAGAAGAATCAACGTAGTATTTCAAAACAGTACTAGGACCTGGGTAGTACCTGTTATCCCATTAAACTTCAATTTGATTTCTTATCTTCAGGCATCAGAGAAAATTTAAATGAATCGATGAGGTTTATATACTGCATCTTGCATTGACATTTGAAAAAGTACAAAATGTTCCACCTCGTCTTTTAGAAAGCATTTTAATACCAATTACAATATTCTGAACTATTGGAATCCATTGCCATAGAGTAACCTGCTTGTTTTGAAGATCTTAGATTTGTCATTCAAGTTATGAACACGAAAGTTTGTGGTTTTACCAGGTCCGTTTATGATTTCATTTTCATTTGTTTCTCTATAGGAATTTAAAAAAAAGAAAAGAAAAAAAGGAGGTTTTTCAGATATCATTTTTACTGTTTATCTTGGGTACCAAACAAGTTTGGGATTTCATCTTTGATTATGCCTTCCTTTTCCCTTGCATTCTACTTACCTTCAATGTAATCACAATATTTTAGTCTGTTATGAAGGGGAAAAAAATTGCTTTATTGAAAATAGTGCAACAAGGTTAAGGGATTGAAACCTATTAACAATCGTTGCAGTGGGAATAATGTAAATTGTACATAAGCAGTTACATAATGATTTATGTATAGATGAGGAGTTAAAAAGAGAGTGGAGAAGTTTTTTTTTTTTTTTGGTTAAAGAAATTATTTTCCAATCATATGTCACCACATCATGTGTATGTAAATCATTATATAAACTTATTATGTACATGTATCTCAATCAGTGGCTGTGATACATCCAAGCACAAAAAGCATCAGTAAATTAAGAGCAACTGAGCAAAAATTAATTTTGTACAACAAGATTCAAATAACCTCCATTTATTTCTACAGTATATAATGGACAAAAAGCACAATCACAACCCCTCAAAATAAGCATCTATAAGCACCTATTACCATTCAATCATGTGACTCATAAATTTTGTCCCTCCAAACCATTAGAAAGCTAGTATCAGACAACAAGACAAGATTCAAAACAACATAAAATTAGACAAGATTAGTTCATAGGCTTCATGGCTTCGTTTTGTTTTTGAACAGATAGATTTTCAAATCCATTCAATGAAACTTTAAATTGGCAGATTTGAATCAAAGCCAATACAGATTCATCAGTCTGGAAACACCTCATTCAAACGAGATTAATTCAAAACTTCTTCGCCAATTCATTTTGTTTCATTAACCAATCACATGTACTTAGTTAAAATATTGGTGCATCAACTTCCAACTTTACCCCATTTTATAGATAATTATACTCATGCTGTAACACTGGTTTAATTTATTCAGGACTCGCTCATGTTCTTCCAATTCTATATTAAATGGATTATAAACAATGCATTCTTTAGAAAATAACACTACAAGAAGCTTATTAAGCTATCAGTATTACAACTACACGAAGCTCAACTTCACGATTGACAGCCCAGAAAAAACAACGCCTAATAAAAATATTATTCAACACGGAAAATTGAGAAAACGAAGAAATTAAATTAAAGAAATGATTACCTGTTGACGTTTGTCTTTCTTTCTTTCATTCCTTTTAGCCGATTTGGACTTAGGTTTGGCCTCCACCACAGCTGGATCATACCCCGGCGGCACGTCCTGCGTGGCCTCCATTTCCTTCCTCCACTGTCACCACTCCCATCAATAAACACAAATTTATACACACATCTATCATTAATTGTCATAAACAAGTACGTAAGTCACTTACAAGAGCGCCTCTGGATTGATAAATGGCGACTTCGTCTTGAGGCGTGTAACCCGCCCGAATTCGTACGGGCTTGCGGAGGGAACCGTCGGGTCTTCGGGTGGGGGCGAGGATTCTTTCCCCTTCTTTTAGGGTTTTGCCGAGTTCAGCTGTGAATTGACTCACTTCCTCTTCTCCTCCTCTTCCATTTCTGCTTGTGGCCATTGCTATATGCGATTGATTGTGTGTCCAAAATCTTAAATCCTTGATGCAGGAGAATTTTTAGTATTCGATTAGTAAATTAATCAGTGAGTGGTCATTAAAAAGGACAACGGTTTTATAGCGAGGATTTGTGAGCTACAAGAATGTACTTACTTCGATTGGTTTTAAGGCTTTATACACAGTATACTCAAGTTCGTTCATTTGATTTTGTTTCAAATTTATCCGCCCGTTTGGAAGGCTGAAAATCTAGTTAAAATTAAAAATATATTCGTTATTGATTCATCTAATAAAAGTCAACAATAACGACTAATTTTTCAATTTTAATCTCTACCAAACACACGCTATATTTAGAGCATGTTTGGTAACAATTAAAATCCAATTAAAATTAAAAATATGATTGTTATTGGATCTCATCTGTCTAATAGAAGTCAACAATAATTACCGTTATTATCATAATCTTTATTCAATTTGATTTTATTTCACCACTATAATCTTAGAGTTGGTCTTGAGATACAGAGTGGGGGTTCAAACCTCCCAATAGGGAGGGTGGGATTTTTTGGTTATTTTTTATTATCGTAGGTCCCATG
>CAIGRS010204143.1:0-13265 GCA_903798395.1 Fraxinus floribunda | reverse complement strand
TAATTACATGAATTATTAGGATTTGACTTCAATCCCTATGAAAAATGATACTTTACTCTCACTATATAAAAACTTGACACCGTACACTTGCGGTTAAAAAATTCTCTCATCAAGTTTTTTATTGAACATATATTAATTATGTTGCATTTTAAACTTACTATAAGTCTCACAACATTATATAAGTAACTAATTATCTAACTAAAGATCAAGCAGTTAAGTAATATAATGGGGATGAAAAATAAATCAAGAAACGCGAAAAATAACTAAACTACTAGTTTTGAATTAAAATAAATAAATAATAAGGTTCATCTTCGTCCAATATAATTATGGATCTAACCTAGCATGACTTTATATAAATCACAAGAAAAATAAAGAAAAATCATCACCCAAATCATGAAAGAATGTAAGATCTTGATCTTCAATTCCAAGGTTGAAGTCTTCAAATTCTTGATGTACTTGGCATTCAATTTTTTCTAGTACTTGATCTTCTCGCTCAAAATATAATAATTGTCTTCTTATTCTTCGTGAATTATATGATTTGATTGTATTATTGTGGGGGAATGGATCTCAATGTTTAGCTATTGTCTTGTTCTTATAGGAGATGAAATTAGGTCAATAAACATGCTCGATTTGAGGTCCAAAAGAGATTCAATCATAGAAGGGAAGTTGGCCCCGTCAGATGAATTTGCACCGTGTGGGCGTGTCGGCTTTCTCTCCCTCGCCCACATAGGATTGCAAATTTTTACCTTGGGCTTCTGTTAGTATTTTTATTATAATATTCTCTCTCAGTATCTAATTGAGGCTATTCAGTATACGTTGAAAAACTAACTCAAAGGGCTACGTTTCATATAATTCGAACGTTTATATTCCAAAAATGAGTCTCAATATGTGGTTGATAATTTGAAGTATAGCCTTTTGGCTGAAAATTGATTTGTGAAAATAATTTATTTCTTTCATTTGACTTCCAATTGCATCCAATTAATCATACGTATCAACTATTGAATGTTTGTAATTTGGTCCTCGAACTTTGGATTCCTTCCTTTTTTTGCTCGTTGCTCGTCATTTTGTCCAATTCCATCAGTTTGTCTTGAGTTTCACCTAACAAACAATATTAAAATTTAATTAAGCTATAATCATTCAAATCAACAAAAAATTACATATGTACAAAATACATTTATCAAACACCGACAAACTTGAACATTTATTTGTCCTCAAAGAAAAATAAAACCTAACTTAAACAATTTTTTTAAACAAACATGGTTAGATAATCTGTCTTTGACCTCGGAATTGAAATTTCTGCATTAAAACTACGAACTTTTTTAAAATTATATTGCTAAATTTGATTTATACTTATTCAATGCAAAACTGATTTGTGTATGAAAATCCATGTAAAGCATCATAAATTAATAAAGTAATTCAAATCCCTTTTTCAGTAGTCAAATTTATCATTTCTTTTCTCGTAAGATGCACACCCCAAACTTATTCTCGTTAACCTTTTTACTAAGGTGTGCCACTAAGGTTGAATTCATATACTAATCCCTATCCTCTTTAGTTTGGTTAGATTTTACTAATTTTAACTCAATACATCAACAAATGAGGATTTTCATTTTTTTTACTATTTTAATATCGAAGAATCAACTAAGCTAATAATCTGACGTCAAATGTCTAATTCTCATTTCATGTATCTTATTTTTTTCAAGTTTGTTGTGCGTATTTTGTTTCATGCACTAAGTTGATCCCCTTTTTGAGTTTTTTTCTGAGATTTTCAATAAATATCCTCTTTGGGATCTTTTAGGAGAGTTTCACAATATGACATCTTTTTCCTTTTTTATGCAAGGATTAGCGCATTGCCTCTTATTAAACACTTATTTTCTCAATATCGACTCCAAATTTAAGATTTTCACCCAATTTTCCACTTATTGATATTAGACAATTCACACAAAATTTAGTACACATGAAATTCATATTTATTTTAATGTCTCCATACAATAACTCATTCACTCCTAAACTATCTTAGAATTGTTTTAATAATGTATAACTTAATGTTTGTTTAGATTTAGCATCTAAGATTCGCTATTTTTTTCAACCTATTCAAAATTTAAATCAAACTAACATTTCATGATACAAAACATAAGTCTTGTGTTAAAAAATAGTCTTACATGAATAAGTATAAATCAACATAGCATGCAACTTTTTTGACAATTTGTAGCATAACACATGATTTCAAATATGAGCATCATAATTGGCGAGTTTATCTTATAAAGGTAATAGTAAAGCTGAAAATGGATATTTTTTTGAATTTTTGAATTTTTTTACACGCAAACAAACACACAAAACAATATAAATAGATAAAAAAAAAAAAACTCGATGTTTCAATCTCCAAATTTAAAATAGACATTGACATCAATGTCTAAAAATATAATAAATAATATATACAAATTAAGGGTAAAGAAGGGAACTAAATACTCCATTAGTATAAATCTACTGATGGTGGATGGAGCGGATCACTTGCTATGTCTTTTCCCTTATCTAGCGTGTTCAGGTATTATGTTCCTTCATATAGAAATTAATTATAATATGAATCAATTTGTATTAAGCTCAAACACACTCTAAAGGAAAATATGGGGATGAAGATACTCTATACGAATTAAAGGTAATAAAGATTTATTAATCATATATTCTAAAAAAGTAAATAAAAGGGAAGAAAATTTGGTTGCCTCCCAATAAACACTTATTTATAGTCATTAACTTAACTTTGATATTTTGGCTATTCATTGTGATTGAAAAGAGAGTTTTTAGATTTGCATAGGTTGCACTGATAGTTATTCTCTAATTCATCTTTGGACCCCTAGATTATACGGTTTTCTTATTCTTGTGTCTGCCCCAATCCTCATTTTATTCATAGTCAATCATTTTGCAATCATCTAGGTACAATGGTTGCTCAAGTAGAGTACTCATGGTGAAGTTTATTATTTTTCTTCCACCATCAGGATTATTTCACCATTTTCAAAATTCATTATACTCGTTCGGTTATTAAGAATGGTCTTCCCAAAAATTAATGACATGTGTTCAGCATCTATATCAAAGATGATGAAATCGGCTGGAAAAGAAGTGATTTTCAACTTTGATGAGCATATCATCTACCACTTCATAAGGATTGAGTGTTCTATAAGCCAGTTGTAAAATTGTTGTTGTCGTTCGAAGATATTCCAATCCTAATTTTCGTAGATAGAAAAGGGCATCAAATTAATACTCACTCCAAAATCAATTAAAGTATTTGGATTATGTGAATTTACTATAGAGCAAAGTAAAATGAAACTCATTGGATCTTTCAGTCTAGAAAGGAGTTTGTGCTGTAATATTGCGCTACACCATTTAGTTAATGTCATTATTTTATCTACTAATAGTTTTCTCTTCTTCGTCAACATCTCTTTAAAAAATATAGTATAATTTCAAATTTGTAGAATGTCGTCAATGAAAGGAATGTTGATGTGAAGTTTTCAGAACTTCTTGAATTGCTTTTTCAACTTATTATTCTGCAATCGTTGAGAGTGGAACTGGAGGCGTGTGTTTATTAACAGAAACAGTTGTCCTAACCTATGTACTATTTGACTACTTCTCTTGATTAAGCTTTGTCGATTCTTCAGACTAACCCACTTATTTTTTGCACGTGGTAGGTACTGATTCTCCTCGATCACTTTTCTTTTTCACCGTGATTTTTGGCAACTGAATTACATTTCCCGTTGTGTGGCCTAGACTTGTTTCGCGTTCGGCTGTCTTCATAACCTTTGAGGGAATGGAAAATGCGGCACATAAACTCGAACATCGGTAGCAAGTTTGATTACAGTGTCTCAACAACTACATAGTTCACAGTTTCAACTGCTAATACATGCTCTCGTGTGTTCTTTTAATTTTTTTTATGTGAAAAATGTAAATTTTCAATTTTATCCTTTTAAAATTAGTAAATATTGTGGTCAATGTCAATTTTCTGATCAACTGACGATCAAATAGATCTTTCTGTTGCAACGAAATGAAATATTTGGAACTATGAGTGACATAGAACAAGCGGATTAGATCTATTTCAATTTTATCATTGTACATCGAATTTGTTGATAATACGTACATAATTTTCATTTGTCTTTAGTTCAACCGAGTTCAAACCAATCAGATTATTTTGATTCCTAAATTTAATTGGCATTATTACATTAGATCCCTATCCCTACTCGATTCGATTTAAATTTTTTTATTAAAATCTAAATCAAAAATCAAAATAAATAATTAATTGTAACAATATATATTTGGTGGTATCCCGGACTTTTTAACTACAAACTCCATAACTTTTATCAAAATTATTGGAAGTCTGATTTTTATTTTAATATATAAGCACGTGAGTATATAGAAAGTCTCATACTTTGGCTGTGCTGACCACGTGCTATAGATAAAAACAAGTTTGATGTCAAACATGCATAAAAACTACACGTCGCATGCACTGTGCCTGCCAGCCATCTGCCATAATCGGCAACAAACTCGAACACGGTACTGAAATTTAAAGACATGTTTGTCTATGTATACCCTCTCAAGTCTCAAACCCCCTTCCCCATTCATTAACTACAAACCCATTCAAAAACGTGAATAATAATAAAATAATCTTATTCGTAAACCACAGTGGGCGTTGCACGAAATCCATCCATTAACGAAAAAAATTAAAATATTATTATCAACAAACGAATGTCATTTACAAACTCCTTAGCAAATATTTAAAAACTCAAAGCAAATCATAATCAAAATGAAATTCTAATTCTGTAGATAAATTCGAATAAAATTAAAAAAAAAATGTTAAAATGATGAAAATACTCTTAAACTAACTCAAAACAGAAATACACGAAAACGAGAAGTTGAACGCCGAAAGTGATGAGACCCGACAAGTACAGAATCAAAAAAGTTTTTGGATTGTACTTGCTCGCTAAGATATGGCAACTAAATTAAGGCCTTATTTGGCACGGATTAAAATCAAATTTTAATCCAAGTCAAAGTCAAACAATCAATATTAACCATATCTTTTATGGGTCCCACAATTTTTTAACCACACATTTCAAAATTTTTTTATCACAATCTACAAAAAAATCTAATTTTAATCCTCATCAAACACCTTTTAATACATATATAACACCCACACTAAGAATGAATTTCACGTTCAGTATTATGTCTTTTGAACTTCGACTCTACGTGTTCACATTAAACAAACTTTTCCACTAAACCTCTCTCTTTTTGTATTATATATTTGCTTGCCTTCTATTACAGTTTATCCAACTCAGTTAGTGTATATTTTGTATGTTTTAAGAATGATGGACCGCTTACCATTATGGCCAGAAACAGTTGTCCGAGTTCAACATTTGTCAGACAGTGGAATATGTGTAATCCCAGAACGTTATGTGAAAAAACCCTCTGAAAGGCCAACAGTTTCTGAATCAATCGGTAAAGAGATTGATATCCCAGTTATTGATTTACAAAACTTGTGTTCCTCCGATGAGTCCCTTCGCAGGAAAACTGCCGACCTCGTCTCCGCCGCCTGCCGTGAATGGGGCTTCTTCCAGGTGGTAAACCACGGCGTCAGCCACCAGTTAATGGCGGAGACACGGGAGGTTTGGCGGCAGTTTTTTCAACTCCCACTTGAACTGAAACAGCAGTATGCAAATTCACCGGCTACATATGAAGGCTACGGCAGTCGACTTGGGATTGGAAAGGACATTTCACTGGATTGGGGTGACTATTTTTTTCTTCATTACCTTCCCATGTCATTAAGAGACCAGAAAAAGTGGCCAACTCTACCAGATTCCTGCAGGTGCGTGAGAATATAAAATTAAATTTTTGTCTGTCTTTAATTTTAACACTTGCAAGTATAAATTTGCAGGGAATTGGTTACGAAGTACAGTGAAGAAGTGGTTAAACTTGGGGGAAAGCTGATGAAGATTTTTTCAGTAACACTTGGATTGAGTGAAAATCATTTGGATCAAGCTTTTGGAGGGGAGATTGGTGCATGTTTAAGGGCGAATTATTACCCGAAGTGTCCACAACCGGATCTTACTTTGGGTATTTCACCACATTCGGACCCGGGTGGCATGACCCTACTTTTACCCGATGAAAATGTACCGGGGCTCCAAGTCCGACATGACAATAACTGGATCACGGTTAAACCAGTTCCTAATGCTTTCATTATCAATATTGGCGATCAAATTCAGGTTTCTCAACTTTCTTTTCGTTAAACTGCTTTTCTATTTTTCTTCTTAGCTACTTATTTTTCAATATACATATTACAAGGTGAAAATTGTTGAATTCTGATGTCTGCTATTTTTCTGTAAGATCTCTTCATTAATGTTATTTTGACTAAAAACATATTGACTATATAGTTAGAAGACTTTTAAAAAATTAAATGATAGTTAATCATTAAAATTATGCTCGAATAGACTTTTCAAATTTACATTTTAATATGGGGAGTGGACTTGACCAGAGTCAAATTCACTCTATATAATTTATATTCAAAATATTTCAATTTTCAATATTCCATATATTAATCCAATAAAATAATATATACAAAGAAAATAGAGGAAAATAATATAATGATTTGGAGGAAAGGTAGTGAAAATAAAAGATAGAAAAAAAATAATCAATATATACTGAGAGTAGTAAAATTAAGTTTTACAAATTAAAATGTGAGTTAGATTGTCACTTCAGTTTTTAATATTAAATTAACAAAAATAACCAAATTGTGTTGAAAATTTCAATTACCTCAAGGCTCAAGAGTTTGTATTTTTAGCTTTTGATTTAGTCCTATTTCTTTAAATAAAGCAAGAACAACCCGTCCTCTTTTCAAAAGAAGAGGTGTTCGGGGTTATATTGGTACTTGAAACAATTTTGTATTATAGGTGCTGACTAACGCTACGTACAAAAGTGTGGAGCATCGAGTGATGGTGAATTCAGTTAAAGAGAGATTGTCCCTTGCTTTCTTCTACAATCCAAGAAGTGACATACTCATCAAACCTGTGGCGGAGCTAGTTACAGAAGAGAAGCCAGCACTGTATTCACCCATGACATTTGATGAATACAGAGTTTATATTAGGACAAGGGGCCCTTGTGGAAAGTCACAAGTTGAATCATTAAATTCCCAGAAGTAATTATGTTGTATGTTTTCTCTTTATATCAGTTTAATTTCCCTGGCTCTATGAATGTAAAAGTGAAATTAATGTGACGCATATTAATATTTAATTTGAGTTTATTAATTAATAGCGAAAATATTTAAATACAAATAGCTAATTTTTTTTTCTCATTTAAGCCTTTTTTTGGTACATATTAAAATTTTTATTCTCATTCTTCTACTGATTTTCAACCACACATTATTCAATAAAATAATATTTTTCATCACATCAATAAATTTTCATTCTTTTTCAACCACACATTCTCCATCAATCTACTATTCGAAAATGAATTATTTTAAAATAATGTGGCTTAAACACACCTTTAATGTTTCTTTCCATATACTACAGATATAATGAATGCAACAAAAAAGAAACATTGAAATTATTGGAAACAGAATAATAATTGATTTACGGTTGTTTTCTAGTTTTTATTTCATTGTGCAATATTTATTCGTATTTTTTCAAATTAATTATTCACACCAGATTCACAAATACAATAATTTTGGTTATTGTTGACTACAATATTATAATCAACAAATTTCTCTCATCTAATCAAGATTTTTTCCTTATATACTCTCTGATTTTTATTATCAAACAAGAGCAAGAGTACAAATGACCATTTGGAAATGAGATATTTGAATTTGTATGCCTTCCTACTCTCAACAGGATGTATTTATAAATTTCCTCCAAAGTTTTGGGGGGCAATTAGATAATTCTAGAAAATAACATGTGGGGATCATTTAATGGTGGATTTATAACTGATTATGATATGTATTCACGTGTTATTCATTATCTTACCTATCATGTGTTCATTGGTTTAAAAATCATGTGAAATGTGTATTTTATATACTTATTCGGGAGTTTAAAATATCGATATCTGGTAATTTTTTTGACAAAATATATCATAAATTATTGTATTATATATTGTATAGATAAAACTTAATGGTTGAACGAGGAATTGGAAGAAACAAAAGGAAAAAAAAAAGGAAATTCCAAAGTTTGAAGACCAAATTGTAAATATTCAATAGTTGATTCGAACCACAAGACGATACTTTAAAGATTGCTATGAGACAATTGGATATAACTATAACTAAAAAATGAATGGAATATAATCAAAATATTATCAATATCAATTTTCAATCGCACAAATTATATTCTTGATTTTTGTTGAAGATTGAGACCCATTTTTGGCATAGTAAACATTCGAAAAATTCTATTTCTAGAAAAGTTGTAGCCTTTTGAGTTAAATTTTTAACGCACTTTAAATCGCCTCAATCGGATATCAGGAGAGAAAGTTATGATCAAAATATTGACTGCTATGTGGAGGCAAAAAATTCGCATATGAATGCAACTTTCGTTAATCGATTGGAACTCTTTTGGAAATATATTTGGATGTGATTTTCAACCATTTTTCTACTCATACAAATACCTAACAGCATAATACATATTAGAGACTTCTCATATACATCTCACATTCTAATATTCATCAATTATTATCATCAAATGGAGAAAATTCATAATATTTGTGAGAGAATAGAAGGAGACTTGTAAAAATTCAATCGAGTGAAAATTCAAATTTAATTTTTGGACAAAAAAGAGAAGGCACGAGTGGAAATTTATCGATAAACCATTGAAGAGATTTGAGATTTCAAAATTCATCTTCAAATACTCAATTTATCAAAAATTCGAGTTATGTCCTTCCACTTAAATATAATTTCTTGTAATTTCGATGTTTTAAGACTATTTTTTTAATTGTTAGGATGAGATGAACCCTTGTTATGATATTTTTAGTTTTTAATTAATTGTTTTGATTTTAATTTGGTTTGATTTGTGGATGTTTATTATTGTTTGTATCTTTCATTTCAATTGCTTGATCGCAAATTGAATTGTTAGTGAATTTTATTGTTATCGAGAGAGACAAAAAGGTTTAATCACAATATAATAAATATTGTAAGGTTCGATAGAGGATATAGATATATATCTATGATTTATATGGTTCCAATATGTGTTTTAGCACTTATTAATACATTTATCATGTTTGCATCTTTCATTGATGGATAGAAGGGCCATATGAAGGGAATAAATTCGATCACTATCGAGAAAGGCTCCCAATTAAATATGGAATATTGACTAACATGAATGATTTCAAATTGTCGCTTTAATTGTTATACTAAAAAAGAATAACAAAGAGGATTCAACATCTTAGTAATGTATATCACATATTTGAAAAACACATTTACTTACTTTCATTAGTTTTATTGATAATTTAAGTATTAGTATAAAAACAAATTCACAAAATTTGTTTGCTATTCGATTAAAGTTGCAACTAATTTTAACTCGGTTAAACACATAGTTATCGTGGGTTCGAAACTCTATTCATCATTATATTACTTGATTAAGATCCCGTGCACTTGCTGGTTTTCAAAGGATCATCATGCTTAAAATACTTGATCACGTGTACTTTAATAACGGTTTTTGTTGCCTGTTGGCTACAAAATTACATTTCTGGATATCTTGTTTATGCTCCTTCTAGAGCTTTTCTTACGTAATAAATTGGTAATTGTTGCTGCCTTTCCTTTTTTACTAGGACAGAACTGACTTTCACCTCAGAAACGGTTAAATATAGTAGTAACTTTCCCCCGTTCACTGGCTTAGATAATACTGATACCTTTTCTAAGTGTTATTTCAAATCCTGGAATGCCTGTTCGTAATCGCTTCTCCATTCGAACTTTTTCCTCTTTTCAACAATTGGAAGAAAGGGGGCATTTCTCAGTTAATTCTGTTCAAAGCATTGACCCTTCTTGTTAAGATTTGTTCTTCTTAAAGCTTTGTAGGGGACCGTATATTAATAAGAGCTTGACTTTTATCAAGGTTTGATTCAATATCTTGCTGATTTATCATGTATCCTAGGAAGGTTGCGAAAAGTCGAATTTTAGTGGATTGAGTTTCATTATACATTTTCACAACACATTAAAGGCTTCTTCCAAATGTTTCAAGTGCTTTCAGCTTGGAGACTTTTGACGAGCATGTGATCGATGTCTACTTTCATCGATTTTTCCTAACTGGCCTATAAACATTTTGTTTACTAACCTTTGATTGGTGGCACCAACGTTCTTTAGCCTAACTAACATTATCTTATAACAATAAAATAACAGATCTATTATAATAAAAAAAAAAATAGTGTGCTCCTCATCTAGTCCATATATAGGTATCTGATTATATCCAGAGTATGCATCCATAAGACTTAGCAGTTCATGTCATGTGATCGCCTCCACCAGCTGATCAATTCTGGGGAGCAAAAAACTATCCTTGGGACATGCCTTATTTTAGTCCATGAAATATTAGCGCGTTTGTCATTTTTCATTGCTCTTTGTCACTAATACTAGATTACATACCCAAACTGGGTAGTGATCTTCGTGAATAAAGTCATTTTCTAATAATATGTCCACTTTGTTTTTTAATGCCTCATACTTCTCAATGTTCATTGGCCACTTTTTGCATTTTAAGTTTTATCTTGGGATCAATCTTTAAGGCATGACATGCCACTTTTGGATCTATTCACACTATATCAACATTCTTCTAGGTGAATACATCTATGTTCGTTGTCAGGAAATTTTTTAGCAGGTTTTTTATCGATTCGCTCAGTTCCTTGTCGATTTTCAGAGCTGTAGTTGTATCTTTTGCGGTAATGGAATAAACTTTTCAATTCTTCAATCGTAGTCGCTTTTGACATACAGTCAGTTATACGATGGTCTATTGAGTCACCGATTTCAAGTTTCTTCTCGAGATTACTTATCCAGCTACAACAATTATGTTCTCCTTGGGAGCTTGCACATTTCTTTCTCGTGTGTTACTTTCTTGATTTTTTCGCAATATTCCTTGATTACGTCTTAAAGATACTTCACGTTTATTCGTGGAGACCCTCATCTACCATTGATGGAAGGAAATTATTATGTTTTCCTATTTCATGGCAGGTTTCTCGAGTACTCCATAATATGCTGATTTTTCCTTTATGATGTAGAAACTCATTTACTCCTGATATGTTTGGGACTCCTCTCCTCTCTTCACTAGTGGAGAGGCTTGTTCGGGAGGGATATTGTCACCTCTGGTGAAGAAATGAGGTTCCGACGTAGGAATCTAAGGATTATATTTCTACATTCGATCAAAAGCTTCCTCATATAAAACATTCATTGTGCTTCCGTTGTCTAGGAGCACATGGTAAAAAGATTCTCCGGCTATTATTGCCTAAATAACTACTACCTCTTCTCTATGAAATGAATTTTCACCCCTAGGTTCTATAGATTCAATTGAAGAGGTTCTAGATTTCAAATCACCTGACTTCCCGAAGGTTTATGAGGCTATGCCTCGTTCGATAAGTTTACTTTCTAGATTCCTTATTTTCGTGCTTAGAGCAACGTGCTCCATCGTTAACACTTCAAGGTTTTCTACCATTTCCTGTATGGTCTTTGTCGCCAAACTCTTCTTCCGTAGACGTAGACGTTGAGCGAAAGATAGATCCTCTTGCAACTTCTCTGTGATATCTTGTTATTGTTGACTATAAAACTACAATCAATAAATTTCTTTCCCTTAACTAGGATTTTCTCCTATACTCTTTGATTTTGATGCTCAAACAGGAACAAAAGCAGAAATAACTATTTGGAAAGGAGATTTAAATGTCCATGCATTGCTCCTCTTAAAAGAGAGTGTTTATAGATTTCTTCCAAGGTTTTAGGGGCAATTAGGTAATTCTAGAAAATAACAGTTCGTAGTCATTTAATGGTGGATTTATGATTGATTTCTATTATGCATTCATTTATTATTCATCATCTAACATGTTCGTGTTCATTGATTTAGAAGTCATACTTTAAATACTTATTGACGTGTAATTTAATAATAATGTTCTGCCACCTGAATTTCAATGGGGATGGTTCTCCACTTTCTTCTGCGAACTCTTCTTCATTTGTTCATTAGTTTCACATATTCATAGATAAATAAAAGGCTGGCAAAGCAGCCTCTCTCACATGAGGACCCGCTTCAATAAAAAAGTCAAAAAAAAAATAAAAAAATACCCACCCCCCTATTTGTGAGTAGTTGGTACGGGTTCTGCTCTGGTAGTGAAGGAAAGCTCTTCATAGATTTCGCTTAAAAGGGGGCTCGCTCATTTTAATTCAACAGTTACACATAAATTTCTTGTTGCTTGTGTAACAGTTCTTTGAATATAGATATAGTATGGATATAATGATCATAGTGGAAAAACACGTTGAGAATATAAATTTAAATAAAATATTGTAATAATTGGAAAGGGGGGGTTTACCCACTTTTTGTTTCATTGTGCAATCTTTTCTAAAGCAGTTATTTACATGTGAGTTAAGAAAGAAAATTATTTTAAAATTTTACTTTTTTATAGTATTAAATCCAATTCAAGGTGTGTTTGAAACCCATTTTTTNGTGCAATCTTTTCTAAAGCAGTTATTTACATGTGAGTTAAGAAAGAAAATTATTTTAAAATTTTACTTTTTTATAGTATTAAATCCAATTCAAGGTGTGTTTGAAACCCATTTTTTGAAGATAAAAATTTTTAGAATAGTGATTGATGGAAGAATGTGTGGTGGAAAAGTTATGAAAAGTTTTATATTTGTGTGTAATATTATTTTATTGAAAGAATGTGTGGTTGAAATGAAGTAAGAGAAAAAAATGAGAATGAGAATGAGATAGAGAATGGGTGCCAAACATGGGCTCAATATCATATACCGGATGTCCTTAAAATCAACGAAGTTTAATATATAGACTTTTGTCCAACAATTTTTATGTTTGATTGGTGGTTGGTTACTAGTAAATAATTAGGCATTGTTTAATGATATATTCCCATTAATCTTTTGACTAAATGTGCAGCCATATAGTTCCAAGAACTTAAAAACGCACGTTTTAGTGGAGGTTTCAAAGTTGCACTCATTCAACTTACCCGTCACATTAGTGACGATTAGTCAAGGGAAAATTTAGTCCATGTTTAATTTTCTATTTTCTAAATTTTATTTTTCTTGAAATTCATTTTTAGTCCCTGTTTGGTACATA
>CAIGRS010204109.1:0-13498 GCA_903798395.1 Fraxinus floribunda | reverse complement strand
TATTTAATCTTGTTTGGTTACAAATCTTTTTAATCATCACATAAAAATTCTATAGATTCGGTTAAGGTTTGGTAATTAGAATCATATTAGTTCAATCTCTGGGGGAACGATATCCGGAATTTTCAATTCCACTTTATTACTTGTTAACGAACCGTATACTTGCGGTGATTTAAAACGAACAAATATTTTCGTGAACAGACTCGTTTGACATGTCTTTTACATTACTTTTTACTTCTTGTAGAAGAGATTTTATAAAAAGTAACTTTAATTTTTATTTGTAAACTAAATTACTTCCTATTTCGTAAGTGTTTTTAAAGAAAACCACATTTTTTTCTAAAAGATAGAAGAACTTTCATAAATTAACTAAATAGGTCCAAGAATAACTTTGTCTTAAAAACTCATTTTGATTTTTCAAAAACTATAACAAATCGGGCCTAAATAACTCAGGGTGTGTTTGAGTCACATTATTTTGAAAGAATGTATTATGAAATAGTAGATTGATGGAGAATGTGTGATTGAAAAAGAAAGAAGAGTTATTAATATGATGGAAAATATTATTTTATTGAAGAATGTTTTGTAAAAAAATGAGTAGAAGAATGAAAATGAAAATTTTAATGTGTACCAAACAGAGGCTCAATAAAAGAACATAGATGTTGAGTTGAAAAACATTTGACGTGTGGATGTTTTGGATATAAGACGAGCAAGACTCAGCCTTAAACACTCAGTTGTTTAAGTTGTACTCATAATTTTTCAATAGCGAAAATAATCTTTTGTACTTCAATCAAATCAAAATCAAGGCAACTTTAAGGTAGATTCCTTGGAGAAAAAAAATTAAACTCATAGACAAAATAAAATTAACAAGTAGTTGGTATTTTATTTGTTATTTAGTTTATTGAATTAATTTTTTAAATAGATTTTTTTAAAAAAAATAAGGATTAAATTCATAAAAAAAATTATAATTTCAATCTAAACGTTTTCACAACGTTTCAGGTCTTTCTTTTTTCATAAATTTTCACAGGGTGCATTTTTTTTTCTATGCAACTTAAATTTTAGTTATTCAATTAAATCAACAAATAATTTTTAATATATTTTCGGCATTGTATTGAAATTTTGTGTTTGCTTCTATTTAAGGCTCACTGCTGTATCTAAATTCAGTCATCTCCTTTTCAGAACTTATAAGTTTGATGGGTAAGCAAAACTTATGATCTTGCAAATACTTTATTAATTAATTAATATTGTATAAACATTACACTTCAAGCACTTGCACATTTGAAAGTAAGTGAAAAGAACATTTGATTTTGCTATAGATTACTATTTGCTCACTGAAATCGAGCACCTGCACGTTTTTACTCTTAATTTTGCGTATTTTGTTGATTAATATGGATTCGTTGTGCTCCATAGAACACTAATTTTTTTTTTCTTTCGCAAGTTAATTCTCTACTCTTCTAAAAGAGAGAATTTACCTTTCACCGTTCATTCTTGTAGACCTCGTCTTCACACCTATCCAGATCCTACTCTTAACAATCCGATTCCTACTTTTCACTCCATTAAATTGAAAAAAATAAAATAAAAAATACTTGTCCACATCCACATATAAGAAGTCATTGAGTGGTCCGTAGCCATTTGCTTTTGCCTCAACCCTAATTTCACTATTTCTCTCTCAATCACAGCAATAAAGTCAAACGTAAAGTCAAAAGTGTTACGTCTTTTAAGTATGGGATTAGATAATAAAAATATATATTCAATTCAATTCACCTCAAAGTTGAACAAGAGCAAAAAAAAAATAAAAAATAAAAAAAAAAAAAAAAATTCAAAACTACAAGAATATTATTTTTATTTTTTTAAATTTGGACTGGGGGCGTGAATGTGCAGTAGTTTTCCGTGAATGTTGATTTTGTTAAATACATGAAATTCCAATCAATTGATTGGTGGTTGCATGGATTAATTGGTACTCTACGGCAAGAGTTGCCTATTGTTGAGTAATCACTAGCACGTCTAACGTGGAAGTCAGAATGACAATTGATCGAGTTAATAAGTAGACGTATTGGTTCAATTTTGAGACACTCGAGATCTGCTCATGTTCAAAAACCCCTCTCGACAAGACTCTTTGGCTCGTGGGCCTAATGAGACGAACTGTCCACAAGCCAACTTATATTAAAATGAATTAAAAAATAAGTCGAAAAATGAATCTGTCCACGAGCCCAAAACAAACGAGCTCGTGGGCTTGTAATAAATTTGTTTATGAATTTAGTTCGTCTCAATATATCAATCCTAGCCATTTATGGATCGAATCGATAAGCAGCTTGTCCTCTTTTCCACCCTACGCGGACGAAAAAATTTAAAGATATGATTTTTTTTAGTATAACTTTTATTGATAAGTGAGAAAATAAACGTCATGAAATTAAATTTTGAATCTTTGATACTGCCAGTTGTGAATTATATACATTCATTTAGATCTAATCTCCAACATATTGAGTTTACGTTGAAAGAAATAAAAATCTTATTGCAATCTATATATCCAAGATAAAATGTGAATAAATAAATAGTTTCATTCTTTAACGGTTTTAACTTTTAGATAACGTACACGAAAACTCGTTTTAATAGAACTATCATTTTTATCTTGAAAGAGTGGATGTGAGATCGATTTCTAAAGTCCCATGTGATTTAGCTTTAAAAATGATAAAAATTCAAGTTAATTTTAATCACACATTTTTTGTGATCTATAATATTTTTTAATTTTTTAACTACATATTTTATCAATATCTACTAAAAAAAATGTATTTTTAACTACACCGGGACTAAAATGTACAAGTCGGTTTGTGTGTAAAGTTCATTTTTACATACAATGGGCAGTTGACTTTGTTTTTCTTTTGTGGTCAAGGTCAAAATAAACCCATTATCCCAATTACAAGTCAATTCTATTTTGTCCCGTTTCACAAATTATTAAAATAAATTTTTTTTTCAACCACATTCTCGTCATAAAATATTCTGTAAGTAAATTCAAATTTTCTCTTACCTTGTAATCACACATTCTTAAAAAAAAAAAAACAATATTACAAAACACATTTTTCTCAAAAACCTCATTTTAATTTAACAAAATACACTTTCTACATACAAAATAAGATAGTTCAATGATAACGAAAATATCACTTGAGCTCATTAGTTTTCAAATTTGTATTGAAATAATGTCGAAAACAAAATTATTTGCAGAGCGATTATTGTACTTATAAGGAAGAATGTGAAAGAAATAACTTAAATAACTTTTTTATGTACTAATCAGTACATATGTATTTATATAAACTACTAATTAACTATACAGGGATTCACTAATTTTCTTTTCTCAACATTTTAACTATATATTTTTTAATTTTTTTAAAAAAAATTACTAAAATTCTAATTTTTAATTACGTCAAGCCGGGCTAAATGTTGAACCTTTCTATCGGTTTTGGTCATAGACACTAAAATGTACCAGTCGGTTTGTGTGTGATCAACTTCATTTTTACACGCCATGGACAGTTGACTTTGGCTTCATTTGTGATCAACGTCAAAATAAACCCATTATCCCAATTGCAAGTCAATTCTATATAATTCAACAAAATACGCTGAAATTAGATTGTGAAAGTTTAAGAATAACTAATCAAGATAAAGAGTGTGAATTGATTCTTAAAACTTTTTAGAAGAATTAAACTAAATTTAAACAAGTAAAGGCTAAATATATTAATTCAAATAATAAGCGCAAATATAAAAGGATAACTAAAAGGGAGAGAGAATGCAAACGATATAATTGTGGAGGTTCAGTCAAAAACAATAATCTGCATCATCCTTTGCCAAGTTCTCCGGCACGAGTAAGACATTTTCACTATATTAATTGACTTATGGTACAATCCAACCATTTACAATACTTTCGATGGCTTACAAACAAGGAGTACATATCCTTATAAAATTTAAGTTTTACAGGACTTCAATATAACCCACAAATTTAAAGGAAATTGATTTTACAATTTGAAACTTCTCTCTTAATAAATAATATGATCAAAATGAAGTACAAAGACAGAAATATGATAACACTTCAGTAAGTAGCAATGAATGGAGCTCAAGTGAATGAGTAAGAAAAACCTTGATAAGAAAAATAAATTTTAAAATTTGATTCAATCAAAAGTTGTTCAAAGTAAAAGATTTGATAAAGATAAAAAAGATGTGTAATCAATATAGTGTAGCTCAAGAATATCTCATTTTAATACTCTCAAAAGTGTTGTTTTGAATGTAAAATGAAATCGTATTTATAGTAGTCAAAATGCCAAAATTTTTAACTAATTGGACAGCCCATCAAGATGTCTGAATACTAAACCAGACAACCAAACTAGCCGTTGTGCGTTAAAATTCAGAATAATTAAAAAATTTACTCTTGCGCGAATGGGGCATCTGCCTAGGCAAAAATTTCTCGAATTTTTCTTTCTTGATTGCTTTAAAAATATAAACTTTTGAAGGACGTTTTCGGTAAGAAACATTGTAAAAAAAATGAATATTAAGTTGAAATTTTTACCTTTTTGAAAAATTATTTTTATGCAAGAGTTTTTATGAAGTAATTCTTCTTGTGCATAAAAAGTTCATTATTTGAGGTTTTAACGATTCATGTTAAGGACTAAAGCCTTTTACCTTTACATATGATTTCAAAACATATTTGACTGTTGAAGTTCTTGTCTTGATGTGAATGCATGGCTCCCATCTCGATTTTTATTGATCGTCAATTACGAGTCTTTTGGTAGCAATATTTTTATCTCCTTGATCAACTTTGAAATAATGGCTATGAAGACTCGAATTCAATAGTTAGAGATAACAATGATTTGTTTGTTATAATTAAAACATGAAGTCAACCATATGTCAACAAATTTTCTCCTTTTTATTATGACAAACAAAGATGATTTGCAACAAATTGATAAGTGATGAAAACATTTAGATATCACATATGATTCGTATATTCCCCCTATCTTTTATACATATATTCCCCTTGTCCTATACAAGTCAAGAACTTATCATATTTGTTAAATGTATATGCATATCATCTTATGTATTTTCCCCATTTTGGATAGTTGTTTGCTGTCTTCATCCCTCGTAAGTATCACAGCCTCTACAAAAACAACTAGGTACAACGACAAGGATTCTCCGTCTTTGGGCTTCGAGAGGAAGGAGGTTTGTCCCAAATGCTTCTTCAATTCTTGGAAAGCCTCCTCAATTTCCTGTTCCATTGGAATCTTTTTCCTCCCTTGAAGACTTTAAAGAATGAAAGGTATATGTCGGTGGCCTTCGAGATGAACTGACTCAGTGCCTCTAAGCGACCTATGAGGCTTTGCACCTCTTTAGGTTTGTTAGGGGACCTCAAGTCCAATAAAATCTTGATCTTTTTAGGGTTAGCCTCTATGCTTCGTTGGTTGACTATGTAGCCCAAAAAATTTCCAGAAGCAACGCCAATGCACATTTAAGTAGATTTAGCCTTACCCATATCTCCTCGAAATTTTAAAAGCCACGTTAAGGTGCTCGACATGGTTCGCAGCCCCGAGGCTTTTCACTAGTATATCATCCACGTAAACTTCCATTGTTTTGCCAATGAGGTTAGTTCTATTGACAAGCCTATGATAAGTCATCCCAGTGTTCTTCAAGCCAATGACATGACTTTGTAAAAGTAAAGTCCCTTATCTGTAATAAATAAGGTGTTTTCCTCATCAAACAGGTGCATGGAAATGTGATTATACCTTGAATAGGTATCCATGAAGCTCAATAGGTCATGCCTCGTGGTAGAGTTCACAAGTCGATCTATCCTTGAAAGTGATAAACTGCCTTTGGGGAAATCTCGATTAAGTTTAAAAAGCTTATGCATACCCTCCACTTGTCGTTGTTCTTTTTAACAAAGATCGAATTGGAGATCCACTTCGGATAGATAGTTTCTCTGGTGAACCCATTAGATATTAACTTCTTCACTTATTCTTTCAGAGCCTCGTATCTTTTTCTTCTTTTTTGCCTATGAGTGAATTTTGTATCAATATTGAGGTGATAATAACTAATGCCGGGTCGATGCCCACCATGACTCAGGTGAACACGTCAAGGGTTTTTAAGTAAGAAGCTCATGAGCTTCTATTTATCTTCCATATTTAACTATTTCCCTACTTAAAGCATCTTTATAAGATCTTGGGGGTCTACTAGGAAGAGCTCCACTTCTACAATTGGAGTTGTTAGAGAATTGGAATCTCTTATTCGTAGGTCCAAACCTTTCTCCATAACCCCTTCTTCAAGGGTTGTCCTTTCTGCAAGGGCGTCTACCATTTCGACTTTTTCCCTTTATTCAAAGGTCGTCCATTCTTCATGTACATCTGGAATTTCAGTATCTATCAATACCATGTTAACATCCGAAAGTTCAGCCTTCTTTAAAAAGTTAAGATAGCATTCTATTGATCCAATCTAGTCACCTCTAACGGTGGCGATGTCTTGTTTAGTAGGGAATCTCATACAAAAGTGGTGGATTGAAGTGACATCCCAAAGTTCCTTTAGTGTTGGTTGTCCAGAACACCATGAAATGCTGACCTGTGGTCTACAACAAAGAACTTCATAAAATGACGAGTCATCAAGAGGACAACCCCATTTTCTATTGTCGGTATGATTCATCCCTTAGAAACGATACTTGGACCAGTAAAGCCATATAAGAGGGCGACTACCATGGCGATAAGTTCATGGTCTATCAACATCTTGTCATAATTAGGCCTAAATAGGATGTTGACGGAGTCCCCGTTATCCATCAACATTCGTTTCAAACCATTCCTTACCACAATGACTATTACCACCAACGCGACGCAATGAGGAGTATACCCACGACATCTTCCTATGTAAAAGTAATGGATGGGGTGTTACCGGTTCCACGATCAATGATGTTAACTAAGTAGCTGGTCAATGGAGGGTTTTTGGCCTCTCTAGTATAGTTTCTCTAAGCATTTCTTAACTTTCCTCCAATATGGGGGCCTCCAATGATAGTATTGATCTCTTTGATAATGGCAATTTCAGCATCCACTAGGGGCTCCTTCCTTTGCCTCTGTCCATTTCTTGGCATGTTCCTATCTTCATCCTTCCTATGCTTAGGGGATTCTTCCCTTGGATGTCATCTCGTCTCATCCCTCCGAGGCTTCTCAACATGCCTAGAAGGTGGTACATTACGTTTGGCATGTTGGGTGCCCCACCTATTCGAGTATGAGCTAGTTTGCTCGGAGCGATATGGTCTGGAAATGAAATCATTTATATTGTGGCTGTAAGTTAGATGATAAGAGCTATATGGCCTATTTCTAGGCTCATTATTCCTGCTCATTCCTCTACCTTTAGGATAGTTCGATGGCTTCTGAATACCATAGCAAACTTCTTCATATGCCAATAGGGCATTGCATATAACGTGGTAGTTGCTAACACTTGTCTTGAAGTAGGAGTGACGACATGTTTGGCTTGAGTCCACTGGTGGTTTACCAAATGTGAGATAAGTCCTCTTCTCTACCTCTGAGGTGGGGGGAGTCCCATCGAAATTCGATTGCGATTGTCTTTTAACTCTTCATTGACAATCTCTGTTTTCATCATCTTGATCAGAGCGTCGTAAGAGGTGGGGTTCTTATTTTACACATCCCTCCAAACAAGAGTATTCGTGCTAAAGCCTCCTCTCAGAGTTGAAAAAGCCAGTTACTTGTTCACAATAAGTCATCTCATTGATGAGCCAAGCTAAGTAGCTTTTCAACGTTTCACCTGCTTGTTGCCTCATATCTTAGAGTCTTTGAATGGGGACTTCTCTTTCCTTGTTGGACAAGTATTAGTTTAAAAAGGCATTTTTCAGGTTCGACCAACTCCTTGTACTTCCAGCTGGTATACGATTATATCATATCTTAGCAGTCCATGTAACTGTAAGGTAGAAGGTTCTACACTTTAACGTCAATGAAGCTCCCTAAGATTTGAGTAGGTTTTATAATTGTTAAGATGCTTTCTCAAATCACCTTTTCCTTTATATTTGGGAATCTTTGGTGGTACAAAGTAGCTAAAAACATGGCATTCCTCAATTCTCATGAAAATGGGAGACTTTCATCATCATCATTTAATTCAAAGACCTTCATAGGATGGCCCTTCTTTCAAGGACCTGAGTCCTCCTCCTCAACCTGGTATCATGGGGTTACGATGTTCCGGATTGATTCCTCAAATTGGTAGAGTTCCTTAGTTTCCGTCTATTTATAGGGAGAGGGGCCTCTTGGGGCTCATAGCCTTGTTACCTTTGCATATGAGGTGGTTGTTGGGGTCTATTTCTAGGAGCTATTATACCAATCTTGTCGAAAACTCTAGTGGACCTCTAAAGTTTGCCCTCCACACATATTCTGGAAGGAAGTTTTCTTCCTTTTGAGGTGGTTGCTAACAGGTCTGCCAAAGGTGTAGTTTGTTAACATGCCCACATCCACTTCCTTTTTAGCTGAACTAGGCTCTCTTCTTTGCCTTTGAGAGTAAGTCCCTTGGTTATGTTTTTTCCCAACTTGCTGGAATGCACATCGATTAGTCATTTGATATCCCGCTTGCTCTTGTATTTGTATAAGTAATTGTTGTATAAGAGCATATTGTTGTTCCTCCTATTTACAATCATCTATCCTACCTTTCATGCTAAACTCATAGTTATGTTGTCGCCTTGTAGATACCAGTGGTGGGGTCGACTAACATTAACATTTGTCCAAATAACTTCTTCTGAGGCCTCCTCCTGTTGATTCTTGGCATGTGAGCTGTAGTGGCTAGAATTCATGATGCGATAAGAATTGGTACACAGGTAGTGCTTCAAATGGCGCCTCTCTTAGTATTTTTTTCACTTGTCATTTCTTCAAGAACTAGAGCATTTCTTCAAGCCCTTTCTTTTCAACAATTATTCTATTGGCTTCCACCACATGGGAATTTGTGGTTATGGCGTGTTTTCTCACAGTAGGAGCCAATCTGTTGACCTCAAATTTTGTACCTCCAACGAGGCCAACAAATTTCAAAGTCTCTCCGTCTACACGTGCCTATTTCTTGCATAATTGGACATACCGTTAGCCACACGTGGCTTCCTCCAGTGGTGGTGGAGTGGCCGCACTCACTCTGATGATCAAGTCAATTGGGAAAATAAATGCACGAGTGTGGGAGGTCTTTGTACGCAAGCCTCCAATGTAAAAAGGGGTTCGACCTTGGGGTCTATATCGAGAATAATAGAAGAGCAAAGTTGTAAGTTGAGTGCATACACTTGAATTACCTTAAAATGACACTAAGTGTGAACTTTTATATTATAAAATGATGAATAAGTTGTTAGATGAGGGTACACGTGACCTCATCCCAACGGTTGAGACCTCTTATCATTTCCATCAATCAATCATGTGCATTAAATGATAATACAATTTTATTATCCATAATACCTAGTATGTGGCTTTGGACTTGATCTATTTAGCTAAGAAGGGCGGCGACAGTGGTTGGTTGTTATATCAATCACATACCATTGATTGCCCAAGAAGGTTTTGTGCTGAGTTTCTTTAGTGGTCCCCCTGCGATGCAAGTCCGATTCCTTCCATGGGCATCGACACGGTGTGATGGGTTCGGCCTCCACACATCGGCTCGGCCTGTTTGATCAAACTGCATTCGTGGAAGTTTGACGCAGATTGCCATGTAAGATTTTTGGAGCCTTATATTGTAAGGCGTAATAAATCACATTGCTTAAGTTTTACTCATATTATTTCAATAGCAAAAAGAATCTAATCAAAATCAAGGCAAATTTTAGGTAGATTCCTTGGAAATAAAATTAACAATTATTTTATTTTAGTAGATAATAATTTAATTAATGTTAAATAGGTTTTTTCAAAGTATAATTTTAACATAAATGTTTTCACAACATTCTAGGTCTTACTTTCTTCACCGGACGCATTTTTCATTTCTGTGCAACTTAAATTTTAAGTATTCAGTTAAATTAAAAAATGTTTATCAATCTATTCTCAGAACTTATAATCTTGCAAATACTGTATTAAAATTAATATAACATAAACATCACACTTCGAGCAAATTAATTAACTTTCATTTATTAAATATTTCTTCATTGGTCAGTTGCATCTTTTGTTAATTATATAGCCAAAGGAAGAAAACCCAATATAAAGTCAAACGTGTTACGTCTCTTAAAGTACGGAATTTTGGATAATAAAAATATATATTCAATACAATTGACCTCATAATTGAACAAAGAGAAAAAAGTCAAAACTACAAGAATATTATTAATTTTTTTATTTTTAGACTGGGGCCATGATTATGTGCTGCTGTTTTGCTTGAGAGTTGATTTTGTTCCAATTAATTTATTGGTAGTTCCATGGTGGTACTCCACGGCAAGAATTGCCTATTCTTGATTAATCACTAGCACGTGCGGGCGTAGGAATGGCAATTGATCAAGTTGCCAGTAGACGTATCAACTCGATCCTTAGATATTCGAGTTTCGATTCATGCTAAAAACCCTACTCGAATAGGTCATCCTGCTCGTGAGCCTCATGTATCGAGGAGAGTCAAATTGTCAACAAGCTAGCTAACAAACCTACTTATATTAAAATAAATTAAAAAAAATAGGTCAAATGAGGAGCAGGTCCATGACCCACAAAACAAGCGAGCACGTGTGCGTGTAATAAGTTTTTTGAGCTTAGTCCATGGCTCATCTAAATATCAACCCTAGTCATTCATGGATCGAATAGGTAAGCGGTTTGTCTCGTTTGCAACCCCTAGACGACAAAATTTAAATATATAATTTTTTTTATAGTTTTTATTGATAATGTCCTGAATTTATATTTGATATTGTTTGTTGTGAAAATTATGTAACATTAAAGAGCGACTATGTACATTCAGTTATATCTAATCTTCAACATGTCAAGTTTCCGTTGAAAACAAATCTTATCTCAATGTATATATTGAAGATAAAATGTGAATAAATAAATAGTTTTATTCTTTAACAGTTTAAACTTTCAGATAAAGTATACGAAAACTCGTTGTAATAGAACTATCGATCTTATCTTTAAAGAGTGGATGTGAGATCGATTGTTGAAGACCTATTTGATTTAGTTAAAAAAAGTTAATAAAAATTCAAGTTAAAATCAACAATTAATTTTGGCTACACATTTCATGGGACCCATAATTTTTTAAAACTTTTCAACTATATATTTTATTAATTTTCATCAAAATCTATTAAAAATATGATTTTTAACTACGCAGAATCGAGACTAAATTTTGAACTTTTCGATCTTGTCATGCAGTCCAAAGCGTTGTTTTGGTCAAAATAAACCCATTATCCCAATTGCAAGTCATTTCTACGTAATTCAACAAAATAGTGAAATACACTATCTTTTTATATAGGGAAATAGAAAGTTCAATGATAATGAAAATATCACTTGAGCTCATTAGTTTGCAAATTTGTATTGAAATAACGTCGAACAACTCTAGTCTAATGGATCGCACAATTATTTGCAGACAATGTGCGATTATTGTACTTATAAGGTAAAATGTGAAAGAAATAAGGGTCTGTTTGATAGATAAAGGTAGAAAATAATTTCAATTTTATGTTAGTTGGAAAATAAAAACACACCAAACTTATAGGAATTCGTTTTTCATGAAAACAAAGAAAATGTAGTTTAAAGTGGTTGTACTCTGAAATTCGATTTTCATTTCCACGTTACAATCAAATAGTCAATGTGGAATTCTTTTTTCTCGAATGTGACATTTTTCATAGAATTCGTTGGAATCAAACAGATCATAACTTAAAATAACTTTTTTATGTACTAATCAACGTTTTATGTATCATATTTATATAAATTACTAAATAACTATCTCAAACTCAGATGACTACAATTGTTAACAAGGTTTCCTATAAGAGGAACGTGTTTCCGTTTAGTTGATTTGTAATTGATTTTCAAAACAAATTACTTAAAGTGATTTGAATTTTCTTAAATCAAATTAAATCGTTTTTTTTTTAAATTTAAATTCGCATTTAGCAAACAAGAAGAAAATATGTGTGTGGGTGGAACAAGTTAAATAATAAATATTAATCTAAAATCTCACATCAAAACATGAATAGTAGTATCATCACACATTAAAAATCAAGTATTTACTCTCCTAACCATTACAATGCAATTATATGATAGAAACAATTTAATTCTAATGTCTTAGTTGATCCATATTAATTGATACAGCATCTTCAAATGTGATGCATGATTCATCATCTGCATAAAGATAAAAATATAGAAAATATATTCATTAATTAAAATTAAATAATATAAAGTAACTAATAAAGATATTCACGAAAAAATATTAGTGGAATGAAAAGAAAATGTGAGTTTGAATTAAAATTAAAATTTAATTGCCTATTCAATTGTGATGGGCAATCGATAAATAAGGTTCAACAACAGTCATTCAACAATTTAATCAATTTGAGAGAAGTGCATTGTCAATTGTAAAGGCTGATAGGGTAATTGGGTATGATTTAATTAATTAAAAGAAAATTACTTGAAATCAAGTTTTTTAAGTTTTAATTTCATCAATCAAACATAAACCTTTTTTTATTATTATAAAAAAAAATCAGGTGGTCACGTGAATGCATACGATTAGGTCACAATTAGATTACATAACTGGTCATATTCACTCATCATATCCCATAACTGGTCACAATCATGACACAAATTCGAAGGTCACGTGCTAGTAAGTTCTTAGGTATAAATAAACTAAGTCACAATTCACACTAAAAACACACTAACGGTCACATATATTTTATCAAAATCAGACATCATACTAAGTCATAATTTGTAGGTCACAATCATTTATTAGAACATGTCACACTCACATACAATCTGCTTTTTAAAGTTTTTTTTTTTTTTTTTACAAGTTTGCTAATTTTGAAATTATATTATTAAACTATTGTAGTTATGAAATTTTTTTTCATTAATTAATTGGAATATGTAATTGCATACTTGGATATTGAGTTGATTATTGAGTCGAATTTAATATGGATGTGTGAGGATGTGTTCACTACTTATTAGTTGGATAAAAATAAAATTAACTATTTTCAATTTTCAATTTTTTTTTTAAATAGCTTCACGGTTTCAAACGGCTTGCAAAATTAAAGCCTAAATCAAAACACTTCAAAGCAGTTTGATTCGGTTCAAAATTAAAATGTTGAAAAGTCCACGTAGACTCAAATATCAACGGGTACAAAAAATAGTTCCGATTCGATTTTATTATTGGGTTTTGTCGTTGTTCAATCCGAGTTTTCCCAAACTTATATTGTAATTTTTAAGGCTAAATAGCGCAGAACATCCCTACCTTTGGGGCTAATTTTGGAAAGCATCCCTACCTTTTATTTCTTGACATTTATACCCTTACCTATCACTTTTTGTGCGATGGACGTCCTTTTCACAAATATTTGGACCATTTTACCCTCCATTCAAATAAAACAAAA